>VMDO01005536.1:54470-110836 GCA_007922755.1 Pedetes capensis | reverse complement strand
CATGAAACACATGAAAAAATCTCAGTATCCCTAGCCATTAGGGAAATGCAAATTAAAACAACTCTGAGATTTCACCTTACACCAGTAAGAATGGCCAAGATCAATAAAACAAATAACAACAAATGCTGGCGAGGTTGCGGTGAAAAAGAAACACTATTACATTGTTGGTGGAGATGTAAATTGGTCCAGCCACTGTGGAAATCCATATGGAGATATCTTAAAAAACTGAAAATAGATCTACCATATGACCCAGCTATAACGCTACTGGGAATTTACCCAAAGGAAGATGAGTCATCATACCACCGAGACACCTGCATCTCCATGTTCAATGATGCACTTTCACAATAGCAAGGATATGGAATCAACCAAAGTGCCCTTCAACAGAAGAATGGATAAAAAAAACTATGGTATATACACACGATGGAATACTACTCAGCAATCAAGAAAAATGAAATAAGGTCATTTGCAGCAAAATGGATGGAATCAGAGAAAATTATTTTAAGTGAACGAAACCAAGCTCAGAGAGAGAAACACCACATGTTCTCACTCATATGTGGGAGTTGAATCAAAATTATAAGGAGGAAAAATCCTATTCAAAGGTCGGATCGAAATAAAATGAAAAAAAAACAAAACAAAACAAAAAGCTAAGAATGGTGTCTATATAAATGGTCTAGGAAATGCATGCAATTGTTCTGACAAGATAATAACAAAGTTCACTACAGGAAAAGTTTCTATCTTAAACAGAACTGAAAACCAAGTACATATAGAAAAGTATTACCAAGTAAATGATAGAGAAGACTTAGATGGGGAGGGTGGGGGGCAAGCATACAAGAGGGTAAGGGGGCACCTATATGAATAATGTACATCAAAATGCATATATGGAAATGCCACAATGAAAAGCATGTCAGAATGAATCACATTAAGGTGTACATTAAAAATGTCCAATAAAAATAAACAAACAAACAAACAAATAAATAAATAAAATTCCTTATATCCACGGCTTTTTCACACTCAGGACACAACTAGACCTTTGTGACCCTTGCTCTCTCTCTCTCTCAAATATACCTTCTTCACCAAAAGTCTTCAATTTCTAACCACAACAATGATCCTTCCTCTTTCTCTTCTTTTGACCCTGCCAATCATCTTCCTCCCACAGCTACAGCTCTTCCTGCTCCAGCTCCTCTTCTGGATCAACTAGCCCTGTCTAGGTAACCCAGCCTCCACCCTACACTCAGTCCAACTCAACCCTCCGTTCCTATACCATCATATATCCAATCTAGTACCCTTTTTGGCTCTAACACTTTCTCACCCTTAGCCACCTCTACCTCTTCACAAACCCCTGTTCTGGAATGTCCTCTCTGGGAAGTGGCCAGAGCAGAGGGTATAGTGACAGTCCATTCCCTTTTCCTCTCACTGACCTTTCTCAAATTAATAGGAGCCTTGGATCCTTTACCAAGGATCCCATGACTTTGTGTAAAAGAATTCAAATACTTAATCCAATCCTATGATCTCACTTGGAATGATCTTTATTTTATTCCATCCTCAACCCTAACCCATGAGGAAAAGGCTCAAACAAAGTGGAAGGCACAGTCCCATGCAGACAGTCTCCAATAACACACCCCCAACAACTTAGTGGGTATAGATGCCTTGCCTGAAAGGGACCCCCATTGGAATTACCAGGCAGGCAGAAATGGCCACCAAATAGAGATTATATGATACCATGTCTCACTGAAGGCCTTAAGTGGTCTTTTCATCAGGTAGAAAGCTTTGAAAAACTTTCAGAGACTATTCAGGAAAAACATGAAAATCCTGCCCCTTTTTTAACCCACTTAACAGTGGTAATGAAAACATACAATGTAGCAGGGCCCGGTGGCGCACGTCGGTAATCCCAGCAGCTCAGGAGGCGGAGGCGGGAGGATCGCAAGTTCGAGACCAGAAGTAGTCTGCATAATTTAGCGGGACCCTGTCTCAAAAACTAAAAAATAAAAAAAACGGGCTGGAGGCCCAGCTCAGTGGTCCAGCACTTGCAGAGCATGCAGGTATGAGGCCCTGGGTTAAACTCCCAGTACCGCAAAAAAAAAAAAAGAAAGAAAAAAGAAAGAAAACATACTATGTAGACCCTACTAACCCAAAGGGGATTCTAGTACTTAATCTTACATTTTTCTCTCAGTCCATATTAGATTTAAGCTTCAGAAACTATAAAATGGCCCTCAAACCCCACAATGAGACCTCTTAAACCTGCCCGTTAAGGTTTTTAATAATTGCAATCAGTCAGAAAAGCAACCAAGAGTCTCTAAACTCCAGATGCTCGCCTTTACCATCAGGGGGCCCGCTAAGGACTCGCCAGCCCAAGTCCCATCTCAGGGGAAATAGAAAGGCTCACAACACAAACCTCCAGGACCTTGTTTCAAATGCAACCTGGCTGGTCAGTGGGCAAAGCAATGCCCTAATCCCAAGCCACCTGCAAAGCCATGTCCTATCTGTTGAGGACAACATTGGAAGTCAGACTGTGGACAGGCCGTGCAGGGCCAGTCCCTATCTGCTCTGTGGGCACAACTAGGGAATGGCCATGACTCTTTAGACTTCCTGGGTTTTACTGCAGAAGACTGAAGCTGCCTATGCCCAGATGCCCCAAGGATCATCAAAATTTCCTAGACATGGGTAACTCTGATGGTAGCAAGTAGGCCAATTTCTTTCCTTATTAATACTGGAGAAACCTACTCTGCTCTCCCCAAATTTCAAGGACCTCTTCACCAGTTGGCAATTTCTATCATGGGTATTGACAGTCATTTTTCTGAAACATTAGCCACCCAGGATAAATCAACAGCTGTCTGATGTCCTAGTTCTCTTCCTTTGGGGACCCTTAATAATCCTCCTGTTGGCTTTAATGTTTGGTCCTTGCCTAATCTGACTTGTTTCTCATTTCCTACAGGACTGCATTCAAAAGCAACTGCAGCAGTATATAGACAGAGAACTGCCAGAAAATCAAGCCAGAGACAGAAGAGGGCATGGATGCAGGGACAGGATTAATGATGTCAGATGGATATTAGCCAAAAGCAGAGAATATCAGAAAGATGTCTATGTATGTTTTATTGACTATGCAAAGGCATTTGACTGTGTGGATCATAACAAATTATGGACAATGCTACAAAGAATGGGAATACCAGAGCACCTAATTGTACTCATGGGGAATCTATACATGGACCAGGAGGCAATTGTTCGAACAGAACAAGGAAACATTGTTTGGCCTAAAGTTGAGAAAGGTGTGCATCAGGGCTGTATCCATTCACTATAACTCTTCAGTTCCTATGATGAGCAAATAATCCAAGAAGCTGGAGTTTACAAAGAAGAATGTGGCATCAGGATTAAAGGAAGACTCATTAACAGCTCTGCTTGCTGAAAGTGAAGAGAATTTGAAATATTAACTGATGAAGATCAAAGAACACAGCCTTGAGTATTGATTGTGACTCAATATCAACAAAAAAATCATTACAACTGGGTCAGCAAGCAACTTCATGATAAATGGAGAAAAAAATGAGGCTGTCCAAGATTTTGCCTTACTTTGTTCCACAATCAACACCATGGAAGAGCATTCAAGAAATCAAGAGATGCATTGCACTGGGGAAAGCTGTGGCAAAAGACCTCTTTGAAGTAAAGATGTGAAGTAAAGTGAAGTAAAGTAAAGATGTCACACCAAAGATGAAGGTGTGCCTGACTCATGCATGGAATTTTTAGTCATATCATGTGGGTGTGAAAGCTGGACATTGAGTAAGGGAAACAGAAGAATTGATGCTTTTGAATTATGGTGCTGGAAAAGAATATTGAATATACCATGGACTGCCAAAAGAACTAACAGATCCATCCTAGAAGTACAACCAGAGTACTCCTTGGAAGCAATGATGGCTAGATTGCCTCTTACATATTTTGGACATATAGTCAGGAGGGACCGATCCCTGGAGGAGGACATCATGTTTGGGAGAGTGGCAAGTTAACAAAAAAAGGAAAACCTTCAACTAGATGGATTGATACAGTGTCTGCAACAATGGCCTTAAACATAAATAAGATCATGTCCCTAGCACAGAATCGAATTGGGGAGTGTTTCATTCTGTTGTACATAGGGTCATTATGAGTTGGACCCAATTCCACAGCACTTAACAATAACAGGATTGCATACAGGCCATGGTCAATTCAACTGTGGAGCAATACATTATCCTACAAGCTAGAGAGTATCACCCCCTTCCCCCACACTGATCGTTTAGTTTTTTCCTTATTAGATTATCCACAAACCCCCATTGCCATGCAGGAAGTAGACAAAGAGAAATGCCTCTCTCGTGTATATATATATATTCTGTTACCCACAGATAAACAACCCTTAAAGAGCAACTAGAGGACCCACCCACCTCAGAAAGAGAAACACCTCCAGCGGCAATGCCCAAGGCAAAAAATCTCCAGGCGCCAAGAAGTCTGAGGCAAGATGTCAGCAGGATTGCATCACCCAGTTCCCCTTTTACAGAAGGTACTTCCTCCTCCTATACCCATCCCCCTACCATAACCAAAGGAACCTATAAGAATAACTCCCCCTCAGCAGGTGGCTGCTGCTCCTCTTAGTAGGGCCAGCCCACCTTCATCAAGGTGCTTATAATAAAAGCCTTTGCTTCACATGCAGCCTAGTGTGATGGTTTGATCTCTCTCCACTTGGAGAGTATCTCTAACAGATACTTTGCTTATATAGGATATCATCTGCTTTCCCACATGATGGAAGGCTTTGTGAGGATGGGAACTGGAGTTTTTCTTGGGCACTGCAATGTCTCCCATACCCTGAACAGTGTATGGCATACGACTGTCCCTCACTAAGTATTGTGCTCACTCTCTCTCTCCCTCCATCCCCCACTCATCAACACTGAAGATTTGAACCTAGGGACTCATATCTGCTAGTCAAGTGATTTACCACTGAGCTGTACCCCTACCCCCTTTTTTATTTTTTATTTTAAGACACAGTCTCCCTAAATTGCACAGGCAGCCTCTGGCCTTAAACTTGTGATCCTCCTGCCTTTGACTTCCAAGTCACTAGGATTACAGGCATGCAGCACCATGCCCCCTAGCCTCAATTTTCTCATCTGCACAATTTCTTCACCTGTAAAATCAGATTAATGATCACAGTCCTGGGCTAATCAAATAAGATAGATCCTGCACTAAAGATTCAAAGCTTCAGGGAGGGAAATAGCTGTTGGGAGCCCCTGGCACATGATCACATGTAACATAGTATCCAAAATGTGTAGCATAGACATTTCGTTTTAAGAAGCAGATAAGAACTGGCAAATGACTTCAGGTTTTATGACATTTGTCTTTTTCCTTTCTTGTTGTGAAAAGTATTAGATAGCTGTTTTGGCCAGGCTACAAGAAGCCAAACTTCAAATTGAAAGAATACAGAAAGTAAGCAATTGTAGCATCAACAAGTCAAATTCTGAATTTCTGATTTATACAAAAACAATTTTCTGATAACATGTCCAACTAGAAACTACCTAATAGTGTTAGGACTAGATTAGAGCTGGGTCAGGGCCAGGCCTGGACAAGCTGGAAAAGTCCCCACTGTGACTGTCGTTGCCCTGACCCTGAACAGAACCCTTGTTGCTCCTGAGTGTCCCCACCTGGGGTTGGCAGTCCCATGTCACTCCCAGCAGCCCAGGCACTGGAGGATGCTACAGGCCATAGATTCCTGGAAAACACCTCAGGCCCATGGTAGTGAATTCCCAGAACTTGGCTCCGTTGCATCAAAACAAACAATCTCCCCTCAGGCCGGCCTTTCTTATCCATCTTCCTTCCACAGCTAAAGGAAATCCCCAAAGATAGCTTCTCAGTAGAATCCCAGCCTCCTCCTAGGTAGTTTTATCCACTATGGGTCCACATAACTGTCAGAGTAACCTAAAAAGCAAACCTTACTGCAACCCAAGATGAGAAGCACACCACAAGGAGCAAAAAAGCCAATTAAAGGGAGTCTTTTATTGAGCCATTGGCCATGGAGGACTAGTGTTTCTCAAAAACCCATGGCCCGGAGGAGAAACAGTTGGTGGGGACTTATAAGGGAAAATTTTGGCAAGTTTACAATCTCCAAATCGTATGACTTGTATACAATCTCTAAGTTCCCATGTATGATTTGTATACAATCTCTTAGTTCCTGGTACGATTTGCATAAGCAGTTGGCATGAAAACAAAAAACAGAGAAACAAGCAGTCTTATAACACACAATCACTCAGGTAATAGTTCCATAGATTGTGCAAGTAGGTTGGTACAGAGGCATAACAGGCAATCAATCAACTGTTAAGAATTAACAATTAATCAGGCAGTCAGGCAGTTAAAATCAGACAGTTGAAAAAATTCTTCCAGTATACAGTTTCTGGAGGGGAGCTACCTAAAATGGCGATGGTCCTGTCAACTCAGTGGCCTCTTTACAACCTGTTTTTAAAAACTTGCTGAGAAGCAGAAGCAGGAGAATCTGAGTTTGAGGCTAGCCTAGGCTACAATAGCAAGATCCATGCCAGCCTGGGCTACATAGTGAGACCCTGTCCCAAAAATAAAATAAAAAGTATGGTTTTAAAGACCCTTATTTCACTGTGCCCACCATGCCAAAGCTATTGCAGCAAAATTCTATGTAATCCCAATGCCACCTTGCAAGATTGACCTTAAAATCACTTGTTCTGGCACCGATGCCATATAAATACTCTAATTTCCTTATTTTTGTTTGTTGTTTTTTCAGTACTAGGGGGTTGAACCCAGGGCTTCATGCATGCTTGTCAAGAATGCCACCACTGATCTGCATCCCAGCCCCTGTGATATTCCTTATTTTGAGACAGGATCTTGCTAAATTGCACAGGCTGCCTCTGACCTTGGACTCACAGTCCTCCTACCTGGGCCTCCTGAGTCACTAGGATCACAGGCATGTGCCATGGCACCTAACTAACTCCCTCTTTTGAGACACTAGTGAGAGATGATATTCTCTCTAACTACAGTAAACAGAATACTCGTAGCTTTACTCTATCAACGTATTTCTTGCACAGGCCAGTCAACACACTCAACATGGAATATTGCAAGTATTTGTCTCTGTGGTGACTATCTCCTGTCATCTACTCCTGTCATCCTGGATCCACATGCACGCACACACACACACACATCCTGCACTTGTATAGGAGAACTTACCTAAACCAAAATAAGAATAATAGTGAGAGCCTTCCCAAACCAATCTAAATGAAGAAAGAAATGTCTTTGTAGCCTATATCACAAAGGAGCAATAAATATCAGCAGGAAGAAAAGTCTAATTGTCCTGTAGTGGCACTACCCTCAGGCCAAACCAGGATGAAGTTCCTTTTCATACTCCCTTCCTTCTGCAGGGGTCAATACTTCCCCAGGAACTCAGTTGCCCAATCTCAGACACACTTATAGGCTCACACAAGAGCATCAAACAAAAGAAAAACTCAATGAATGGAAACCAGAGCTGGAGGCAGGAAGAGGGAGGAAAAGCAATGATTGATCTAAACTCAGGGAGTGGTTGAGGAGAGAGACCTGGCCCCAGGCGAGACTTTTCGAATCAGTCAGGAAAAAATCCTGTCCTGAAGCCCTGCCTGCCCTCTCATCCTTTCTCCACTCCTTTCTCCCCAAGGAGCTGAGGATAAAGGCATTGATTGCATAAAGAGGCCAGTTTCAAATGCAGATGGCCCTCAAGCATTTTGAGGATAGAAGGTAAAACTTGAACTGAAACATTAAGGACTATTTTGTACATTTTATGTAATCTTGGGGATTTATTATTTGCACTCAGTCACTGTATGTTAATGTAAATGTTTATGGTATATATATAACACGAGTTGGCTACCTTAGTATCATACTGTTTCCACCCCTCCATTGTTTATGTGTGATCTCTCATTCTCTAAGAGTAACCAAACACAGAGAAAACTTAGGTAAATTTAGATAATAAAATACTCAAGAATATCTCAAATAAAAAAGTTATAATACCAAACGTGGAGCAAGATGCACAACAATCTGCAACTCCTTTAGCAGGTTATACTGCAAAGTCACATGGCAAAGGACACACAAAAGGGTAAAGAGCTGTGGCTAAGTCTTCTACACCAGTGTGTTTGACCTAACATCTCTACTGCAAGTTCAGATTAGATAAAGAGAGACATTTGTTATCAGAAAGTATGCATGTGTATGAGCACTTTTTATTATAGTTCACACCTGGAAATAATCTAACTATTCATCACTAGTTAGATGGGCAAATAACTTAAAATGTAGTCACATAGTTTAATGTAATGGAGCTGTGAGAATTTACTGCTACACTTAACACCAAGAGTGAATACCACAAACACAATTTAAGTGAAAGAAGCCAGATCAAAATCATATAATTCCATTCAAAAATTTCAAAAATTGGCAAAATTAATAGATGGTGATAGAAGTTAGAATCATGGCTCCTCTCGCAATGGGCTAGACCAAGTTCTACTTCCCAAAGTGATTGTGGATCCATGGATGTATGACTTTGTGAATTCAAGAGTATACTCCCATGTGTGTACTTTTGTGTATGTGTATAAACTTTGATGAAATGTACTTAAAATTTAGGAATAATCCACTTGAAAGGGCTAAGTTGAAAAGAGAGGAGCAAAAGAATAATAGAGTATATGGACATAAATCATTTGGCATTTTATAGTACAAGATACTGTTATTTTCTAATTATTTCATACTCCATAACCACAGAGGGTGCAAAACTGTATACACATTTTAAGAAAGGAAAAAACTATATTAAAGCTGTAATAATATTTGCCAACAACAAAAGATGAATACAAGTTATATTTGAAGTCTATAATTACAAGAGGTGTTCAGTCATTACCATAGCAGACAAACCAGGACTTGCTGCTGTGTGAGGCCTCCCAGATCTTCCCTTGTGCACATCACACACAGTACCATGTGTCTCAAACTTTTCATGAGTGTCTGAGGTTGTTCGCTGTGTTGAAGATTCTGTTGTATACTAACATATTTTGGACATGTCAAGAGGGACCAATCCCTGGAGAAGGACATTATGTTTGGGAGAGTGGCAGAAAGAGGAAAAAAATGAGGACCCTCAACTAGATGGATTGTTACAATATCTGCAACAATGGACTTAAACATAAGTAAGATTGTGTGCTTGGTACAGAATTGGGGAGTGTTATGTTCTGTTGTACATAGGGTCAGTATGAGTCAGACTCGACTCTAATGTACCTAACAATCACAACTATATTTATGATGCTGTTGTTGTTGTATGCTATAGAGTCAAGTCTGACTTATAGTGACCCAGTGTACAACAGAATGAAACATTCTCTGACACTGTGTCATGCCTGGCACTATGTCAGTGCTTCTCTGCTATTCATAGGGTTTTCAATGACTTTTTGTTTAGGGAATGGATTGCCAGTTTCTTCTCCCTATCCTGCAGCACCTAGTATTCCCAGAAGGTCTCCCATCCAAGTACTAAGCAGGTCTACCCTGCTTAGCTCCTGAGATTGGGTGGAATCAGATGCTAGGGTGCTATGGCTGCAAACAACAATACATACATACATACATACATACATACATACATGTGTGTGTGTGTGTGTGTGTGTGTGTGTGTGTGTGTGTATTTCTGAGGCCCTGGGTTCCATTCCCAGCATTGTAAAATGGAAGAAGGACCTGGGACTCTACTCTCAACACAATCCCAATACAATCAGCCATCAAAAATCTTAGTCAACTTACCAGAGAAGAGACAATTTTGGTAGTGGAAAGAAGGGGGGAGGGATCTAGCAAAAGGAAGAAATGGTGGAAGATGAAAGAAGGGAGAGAGGAGGAACAAGGAGGAGTAAAGAATGAGAGAGAGGGCGACCTCAAAGTAAACAGCCCAACTTTAATAGTTCGGGAAATAATTATAATAGTACCAATAATACCAAAGAATGGTAATAATACAAATGTGCTACAAAATTCATGTAATATTACTGACAATGTAAAAAAATAGATCACTACAGAAAAGGTTTCGACCTTAAACATAATTGTGATCCAAGGATATATAGAAAAATATTCCCACAAAAAGACATGTAAGCAGAAGAGAGGCCTTTGGTGGGGGGATGGAGGGAGGAAGTGCACAAGAGGGTAAGGAAGAACTTATCTGGGCAATTTACAATGAAATCCATATATGGAAATGTCACAATGAAATGCATGTCAGAATGAATCACATTAAATTGTACATTAAAAAAAACCTTATGAGTAGCAAAGATGCACTGACATAGTGCTAGGCATGGCACAGTGTCGAGGAGTATTTCCTTCTTTTATACATAGGATTATGAGTTGACAGTACCTAACAACAATCTATTACCTAATAATTATTAAGCCTTCTTTTCTATGCACTTCTCATAACTGAAGCCAGAGTGTGTATAGAAGTTGCCTTTTGCTTCTTTCCCTTTATATCTTAATGTACACTTCCTTTAGAGTCTGACACAGGCACACGCTCCTGTGCATCATGTTCAGAGCAGTGACCAGAGGGCAGTGTCAGATGCTGAGCATTAGGAGAAGGGGAGAAAGAATACTGGGTCAGCAGAGCTGAGTCAAGATCTGCTGAAGTTCTGAGACAGATCTCCTGAGGAGTCTCAAAGGTCACTGAGGCACAGTGGGGGTAAAAGAGATTCTGGAAGTTGTGGTTTACAGAATGAGGGTTGCTTAACCACTGACTCAGTTCTTCAACTATAAATTGAGGCTGTGACATGTACTTACCTTTATAGGCCTCCTGGGAAAATTAATCAAGTTAGTGTGGTGCCTGGCACATAGGAAAGATGTTACTAAAATGGTAAGATTCAGTGAGTTGGGAACTGGGGTTTCCTAAAAAGTGTTTAGAAGCCCAGGAATTCTTAGTAGGATTCTTAAACACACCATTTGTGCTCTAAAACTTCTTGGCTAGTTCTATGAGAAGCATACCTGGATATCAGGTCAGTAGGGGGCTGATCATTAATCTCAAACATTGAGAGCAAATCCCAATGCCTAAAGAACTGAGTGGGTCATGTTCTCACTAATATGTGGAGCTGAATCAAAATTAAAAGGAAGGAAAAACCTATACAGAAATTGGAACATAATAAAAAGCTAAAGTCAATTTAGCAGAGAAGGGACAAGCTAGGGAGTGGGAAGGAGGGAGGGGTCTAGGAAAAGGAAGAGATGATGGGAGAAGAAAGGAGGGAGAGGAGGAACAAGGAAGAGCGAGGAATGAGAGAGAGGGTGACCTCAAAGTAAACAGCCCAACTTTAATAGTTTGGGAAATAACTATAATAATATCAAGAATACCAAAGAATGGTAATAATACATATGGGCTAGATCATTCATGTAATACTAATGACAATGTAAAAAGATAGATAACTATAGAAGAAAGTTTGGACCTTAAACATAATTGGGATGCAAGGGTATATAGAAAAAAAATCCCACCAAAAGACACACAATGTAGAAGAGAGACCTTTGGTGAGGGCGTGGAAGAAGGAGGAGGTACACAAGAGGGTAAGGGAGAAGTTATCTTTGCAATGTACAATGAAATGCATATATGGAATGTCACAATGAAGTGTATGTCAGAATGAAACACATTAAGTTGTACATTAAAATTTTCCAATAAAAAAAAAGAGCTGAGTGGGTGACATAAGGATGGGATATTAAGAGAGGAGTGTCACCCAGAGAGCCCCCTCACACACACATACACACACACAAGGTGGCAGCTTCTAGTGGGCCCATTGTTCCACTGTGGGAGTGTGGCTCAGACCATCATTGGTGTTTGATAGCTGTTGTTGTTAGGTGCCTTCAAGTAGGTGTCTGACTCATAGTGACCCTACATACAATAGGCGAAACACTATTGTTACTGCTTCACTGTTATTCATAGGGTTTTCAATGGCAGATGGATTTTTTGTTGGGAGTGGATTGCCAGGTCCTTCTCCCAAGCCTACAGCACCTCATGTTGCCAGGCCGTCTCCCACCCATGTACTAACCAGGCCTGACACTGTTTATCATCCGAGATCTGATGGGATCAGACACCACAGTGGTACAGCTGCAGGCCATTTGATAGGTAGGAAGCATATTTTCAGCATTCATCAAAATTAATGTGCTGTATCTCACAAGCAAAGTGATGGTACTAAAATGTTTTTTGGAAATTTACACATACAAAAATCTGTTAGAGGTGCTTAGGTCATTTGCTTCTTCACATTGGGAAATAGATTACATATTATGTCTTATGTCCAACTACTAGACTTCTTTGAATTATTTGACATAAACTTTTATAGCATTTAATTGATGTGGTGAAATATAGCCAACATATAAATTAAATAAACATTATATATTAGCAAGGGAAATGTTTTCTGAACGCCTATGTTCTAGCAAAGAAATCCCATTAGCTTAATTCAGCCCTGTGTCTCCCTTACTATTTGACCCCGAAGCCTTGATTTCCACCGAAAATGTGTTAACACTATACAGAAAACACTCTGGGAAGGCTGTCAAACAAATCAACCTACCAAAACAAACCGGACGCCTTGAGGGGTCATACTCAGGCACCTGCAGGAAGGCTCATGGTCCCCCGCCACCTGCCATCCTACCGTCTGCAGCTGGGATGTGGCAGTTACTCTGGAGGGTGACTCTCCACCTCTCCTCACAACTGATCCAGCAGGAAGAGGTGTGTGGAAAAAAAAAAAAAAAAGCAGCTCTGATCTGGGTTCCTCCTTAGAGCTTAATAAATGTTCAATTCCTCCCTGTTCCCTGCAAAAACTATTTTTAAGTAATTCTCCACCAAATGCCTGATGACGGGAGCTTTCTCAGTGTGTAAGAGATAGAGAGCTGGTTTCACTAAAGCAGCTTGAACACTTTCCAGTTTGTTTTGTGGATTATGATAAACCCATGGTGCTCTACAGTGTAAATGGTATTCTGTAGAATTTAATGACCTTAGCCTGTGTCTCATTTGTTTTCTCTTTTATCTTCTTTGTAAGTTTGTAAACACAGAGAGCATGATATGGCAAGCCTTAGATTCCTTATCTGTAAAATGAGCATATTTATCTTGCAGAGTTTCATAAGCCAGAATTAAAAAAAAAACAGATAAAAAAATACATGTGAACTACTTAAAGCAATACCAAAGACATCAAAGCACTCAATAAATAACAATGATTGGTATTATTTCCACACCTTCTGTTAACATTAAACACCACAAGTGTGGAAAGACACATGGACCTAAGTACGTAAAATTGCTAGGGTAAATCACAGAACTGTAGCGTTTGAGTTGGTTGACATTTTTTAGAGTGGGAAGGGCTCTGAGAAATTATCTTCTACAGATAAGAAAGGGAGAAACTGAGGCTGCTAAGAAGCTAACCAACTTCTCCATGTTTTGCATAGGCGCATAAATTACCAACAGACAGCATTGGGATCCCACACTAAGAACTCAAAAATCTCTCTGAAAATTTAAAAGCCAAACATGACTCATACAAAGTGCACACACTCAATAAATCACTTTTTGTAGTGCCAGGGATTCTGTAACTTACACAAATTTGCATGTTTAATAACAAATTCGACCTTTCGGGAGACTAAGTGATCTGCTGCAAATGTTCCCAGTATTTTGTTCAAATCTCTGCCTGTTTTTCAGTCAACAGATTTTTTTCGTCAAACTTCCTGTCAATCGGGAAGCGAAGCATCGGCCCATCGCGTCGCTAGGTGGCGCTAAGCCCACTTGTGCAGGACCCGAGGACGCTATCAGGTCGGACAGCTGAAGAATGTAATAGAAGTTTCATGTCCTGGTTTTATTTTAAATGTTCACACCAGGACATAAATGCAGATGAGTTAAATATGCCATCCTCTTGCATATTGAAACCTAACAGAAGTGAATAGAAATTAAGCGGAGCTAGAGAAGTGGCTAGCCCAATATCTCTGGGTTATTGCCCAGAGTTAGGGGGGACCCTGAGGAAATCCAACCGCCAAGCTCTAGACACTCCATGAACAAAACAGGAAGCGAACGTTTTCTGGACCTTCTTTCCAGATAAAGCCGACCATTTGGAATATTTGTGTAGCGACAATGGAAGCTGAATAATAAGAGCTGGTGGAAGCAGTATTTCTAGAACATGAATGTAAAAGGCCATCAAGTAGGAATGAATAATCAGGGGAAACAGAAGAGGACTAAAAACGCATGGCAAGTAAAATCAGAAGGAAGAAAAACAAATGTTTCAGAACACAAAGTGTGGGTAGGAGGACAAGCCAGACTTTAAAAAATTCCGAGCTGGAAGGAGCCTTGTATGGAAGCATAATTGAGCCTGAAGACCAACTAATTTGCCCCAACCCGTGCAGATAATTAGTGGCAGACAAGCAAGGGACCCTGGTGGTTGCTAACTGGTGTTCTTTCCGTCCAAGCATAGGACCCTTGCAATGTCTGACCGAAAACCTTTAACACAATATAAGTGAATTCATGGAGAAACCTCCAGGTCTCCACTCTTTTCTCTGCCAGCGTGTGCACATGTGCACACACGTCCACCATTAGAACAATACAGGAAATTGAAGGAAGCCATCTGAAACTTCAACGGCGGGCACAGCCTCCCCAGATAACATATCAAACGAAAGCTGGAAATGAGCCCTGCTCGCCTTCACACAGGAAGCCAGACTCTAGCTGTTTGACCCTATTTAGTAATCAGTTCCATACTCAGAAAGAATGCCGGAACAAAAACAGAAGAGGGAAAAAAGAAAGAAGCCAACGACCTTTTTCCTTAGGAAAAGGAATGATTCCAAGAAGTTTAAAGAAAGACCCCACTGGTTTGCAGTTCTGCAGGAAATTTGGTAGCTCTTTTGTGACACCATTATTGGCTTTCCCAACGGAGGGAGGCAGCATGGCAAAGCAGTTATTGGGATAATCCAACCAATCAAAGCCATATTTAACCTCAATTGTGCCAATATTTTAGGTGGAAGTGTTGGGGGTATAAACATTTTTGACAATCATCAGATGCATTTAGGTCTCATGGGAAATGCTGGACAGACTTGTGAAACTGCTACCCAGTTATGAGCTGTGTGATCTTGGCAAGTACCTAACTTTTTGAGCCTTTTTCTTCTTCCGTCCAAATGGGATGAATTAACTATTGCCTCACAGAATACTTTCCCTTTGGTGAGAAGCTGGGAGTCAAAGACCAATGGCACAAAGGTGCACCAGTAAGTATCAGCCTTTTCCCCTAGTTTAATTTTTTGTTTTGTCTCATTGATGTGGACCTAGACTCAAGTACTCTAAAGAGAAAAATGAGAAGAAAGTGCCTCATTTGCTTTGGATGCCACTTTGGAGATTTCTTAGGCCTAACAGAAGCTAGAAGTTTTCACATATTTTGACCTCAGAACTCAATATACTCTTAAAAACTGAAGATTCCAAATAGTTGGACTTTTTTTTAATGAGTTGCTGATATGTAATATTTCCTTAGGCTTGGGAATATGCTTCAAGACCCCCTCATGGATGGCAGTAACCACCAATAGTATGGAACCCTGTATATACTGTACTGTTTTTCCTATACAGATAAGCATATGATTTTTTTTTTCAGTGGTACTGGGAGTTGAGCCCAGGGCTACTGAGCTGTACACTCAGCCCACTTTTTTTTTTTTTTTTTTTTTTTTTTTTTTTTTTTTTACTTTGTTGAGACAGGGTCTTGCTGAATTACACAGATTGACTCTGGTCTCGAACTTGTGGTCCTCCTGTCTCTGCCTCCTGAGTTGCTGGGATTACAGGCATGCACCACTATGATGAGCTGCCCATGATTAATTTTATTATCGTGAGTATGAATTAAAGGGTAAAAATTAATTTCTCATTTAAGTTGTTTCAGGAGAAAAACTCCCAAGTTGCAACTATATCCATGATAAATCATCATAATAAAGAATACAAAGTCAATACAGAAAATCAAGTTATGCAAAACTACATATGTTTTCATTAGTCAAACTTCAAAACCATAGATAAAGAAGATTGGTTTAAAGATAATTCCTTGTAATGTTGACTTTACATAGGCTAAAATGACCAAGAAATGCCAATTTGGGCAAATTATTTAGTCTTCAGGCCCAATTTAGTCTTCAGCCATCCAAATATTTGAAAATAATGAAGTTTTTAATTTTCTCCAAATTGTAAATCCTAAGTCAAATGTTTTTTCTTTGCAATATATTATGAAACACTTCTCCCTGAATTCTATTCTGGAATTTTCCATTTAATATTTTTTTCCTGCAGGTGACTACAAGTAACTGAAACCATAGAAAGCAAAACTGTGTTATAAATTGAAACTGAGAAATCCTCATGTATTTATTCATTTAAAAGTAACAATAACATAGTATGTGTTAATGTAAGTAACAGTTTATGAAAAATAACTATATTTTCCAGGAACAAAACAAAAGTTCAACGAGAAGAGTGATGTTAGTTACAGTTTGCAAATCTCTTTAATGCCTAACTTAATAGAAAGCAGCTCCATCTTCATACCTCCTCTGCCGATACATACAATCTGTTGTAATATCTTGTTTTAGTTGAAGCTTATGAAGGAAAGTCAGATTCTAAATGTGGAAATCTTTTAAATAGCTTTAAGAATAATGATGTATATTATTTGATACTATATCTAAGCTCAACAACTACTAGTTTCTTAAAAGTTATTTGCATTATGTAAACTACAAACTAATCAATGGAGTTTTAAAATTGTTACATGAAATCCATTGATTTATTTTGTACTTTGAATGGATCTTACCCATTAGTGATTTTATAGTATTTGAAAAACACTGGTTAGTTGAGTTGTATAGATCATACAAATTTTGTCATTTTATTACATCATATAAAAAATCACTCATTTATTAAATTACCACAAATCTCATCAGCATAGTTTCTATAAGGAAGTTATCAAGTTCACTGTGATGAAGTTTTCTGTATTTCTAATTTTCTCCCATGTTCAACTTTTATCCTTAGCAACAGACACAGGCAGTCCTGTACTTAGGAGACAAACTTACTTTTTGCATTTTTTAGAAACTAAGAGATACCTAATGGGGGCTGGGAGTTAGCTCAGTTGGTAGAGCACTGCTCTGCAGTCTCTGAGGTCCCTAGTTCAATTCCCAGCACCACAAAATGGGAGAAGGGCCTGGCAATCCACTCCCAAGGCAATCCCAAAACAGTCAGCCATTGAAAACCCTATGAGGGTCTCTGTGAGTCAGATACTGACTCGATGGCACACAACAACAACAATAATGAGATACCTAAATCTTAATAGTTTATCTTTCATCCTCTTCAAGTAAAAGCAGTATTCCATGAAACAAAAATATGGTTAATTTAGCTCATAGTTTAATAGGTATTTTTCCTCAAGACATGCAACATACTTCACTATGCAGCAGAAATGTTTTGTGTGCATTTCCCATTTGGTCACATAGACCACTAAGTGGGCCTGTGCTCAAAGGCTGAGAATGAGTAAAGTTAGTTTTCATTGATTTATCAGTGGCACTCTTAAATGCAACTAGTATGCATTTTGTTATGAATGTGTGGTGAAAATTTGATGCCACTGTCATGATATATGCTAAGCTCATAGCAGTTTAACTTCCTTTTGCTTTTTATACCATCAGTGGAAACACACAGTGAAAAAGGCAAATCACACCTTACTAGTTTGACCTTACAGACCCTGGAAGGGTCTCAGAGACATCCTTCCCAGTAGCTCGTGGAACCCACTTTGAGAATCACTGCCCCCAACTCCTTTCAACACCTTGCAGCCCCTCTCTCCTCAGCTGTCCAGTCCCACAGTTACCTCCAGGTCTTCTAATTCTCCCACTATATCACTCAACAAAATGTCCTATTACCCCAAGTTCTCTGATTTACAATTTACTACACTCTATTCCCAGCAATCAAAAAAAAAACTATTGTATACTTCCTATATGCCAAACACTGTTCTAAGCACTGAAAATACAACAGTCAACAAGACAAATAAGGTTCTTCCTCTAATGGACCTTATACTTGACAGAGAGGGAAACAGACAATAAAGTTGTAAATAAATAAGTGCAAGATAATTTCCAATGGATTTAAGTACTATGATAGCCATAGAAGGCGATTCATCTGGTTGAGAATCAAGGGGTGAGTCAATAGTGAGATGCCCCAGAACGAGAGGTATGTTGTTTGTGCACCCAACATAAGTAATGGTACCTGATGAGTACAAGGGAGGGAGTGAAGATTCCAGAGGGAATCGAGCTAGGGCAGAATTGTAATACCCCTAGGAAGCTGGAGAGGAAGAAAGAGAGCAGGGTTGTTTGTATTTCAAAGGCTGCTACCTCACCACTTGGGGGTCTTCCATGGGGAATGGAGGACAGCAAGGCACTGGAAGGGAATGACCTCACAGCTACTGGGGCTGACAAGACACCCAGAAGCCACTCTGCTCTGCTGGGGGAATGCTGATGTTCCAAAGTGGTACGTGTTCTGCCTGAGGCTGGTGGTAGAAGGGGGCAAGGAGGGAACTGGGGTTATTTGCAATATGAACTTTGTGTTAGTGTGGTCTCAATAACCAGCTTACATTGTCATTCAGAAACCAGCTGTCTCTTCTGCTTTGGGGTATGACAGAGCCACTTCTAGAATACACTAACATGTTTCATTTCTACCAGTATTCACCTAACCCAGGTACCTAGGCAAAACCAGACGTAAAAACCTACAATAGCACCCACACAAAGCATACTTAACTCATATGCCACTCGAAAAAGTTTTTCTAGACTTAAAATTTGGCTTGTTTTCCTCTCCTGTTCCCCCAGCAAGATGTTATTCTTGTTCATACTGAAGGAAAGGGTCCTTTGCAGCCAGGCACCATCTCTCATGTAAGTTTCTGATCATTTCTTATGAGGCTGGTCTCCCTTGCAGTGAGTTTTTTATTCTCCCCTTGAGTTCAGCCTTGCATAATGGCTTTCCCTGGGATCTCATCCCGCTAGCTTAATGCTCCTCTTCCCATACTTCACTGAGGAGCTACGGCTTTCTTTCATAGATTTCATGCATCTTCCTTAAGCATGAATTATTGTAATCCCCAAAAAGGATTATTTGATCCCGTTCACAGATCATTTCTCCTTTAGTCACTTCAAGCTTTTCAGAAGATAGATACTGGAGTACTCGCAGGTCTCTGCAGAACATGCTTTAAAGAAATACCTGACTTCAGCATGAAAAATCTCCCTGCTCTACCAATGCTCATCCAAAGCCAGGCACTCAATCCCCTCCACCCTTCAATCAAGTCATAAAATATTCCCCCGTCTTATTTAATCATAAAAATCTCCAGAGCAAGGCTATTGCTTGTCATTGAGTCTCTACAGTCCCAGCCCTTGGAGTTTGCTGTTTTTAACATAAAGGTGTTAAAGAATTTGGATTTCTCCCTCATCTCTATTTCAAGAGCAACAGTACTTCTACCATAAGGACCCCTTCACCACTAGCATAAGTTTTAATTTGGCTCCTAAAGTGCTTAAAGTCAAATTTACTCCCCACACTTGGCAACTCTACAGGCACTTATTCTAAGTATTGTCTGAAGCACAGACACTCCAAGGACTTCACCTTAGTTTTTCCAGCCTCAGCTTCCTTTTGCCCCAATGGTTGCACCTTCACCATTGCTGCTGCCTTTTCCCTTTTAAAATTTTACACGTGTCTTGGATACATTTCATCTCCTAAAAATAGAGCCCACAAAAACTTTAACAAGTTGGTCCTGCAGTTCTAGCACAGGGACATTTTTCACGTTTAAAGCTCTCATGAATCATAGCAAGCTTTCACTTTCGGCCCTGGGGACCAGTGCAGAAAAGCAACACATTTTAATAAGGAAAAGGCAAGTCAGAGTCACCAGGCAGCCTCGCATTTTCAGAGCTGCCTAACCCAGTTCCACCACTGCGCATGCGCTGTCAGTCCTTCGCCTCTGGGGAGGAGTGGAGTTAAGGGTAGTAGAGCTAGCAGGAAATCACCCAGAAGACAAGGAAAGCGGCAGAACAAATGTTCAGCTTGCCTTCGTCCACTCCTCAAAAAACACTTTACATTAAACTCATGCTCTGGAAAGCAAAGCTGGGAAAACCAGAGTGCATTATAGCTGGTCACTGTATCCTCTTCCCGCTTCATACAGATTCTTCCTTGGGTCCCAGCTTCAGTCAGTGCCAATCTCCAGTTCTCTTTAGTTTCTGCAAAGGTCTGACTCCTAGCTACTTGAAATGAAGCATACGTTCTGTCTCATTGAGTCTGCTTAACCCCTGGGTCTTAGTGTTTCATTTTATTCACAGAGAACCCTGTTCAACTCATGCTCCATCACCCCTGACTGAGCCTGTAGCCAGGGGTAGGTGTGGACAAGAAAAGAGGACCGCTATTAAAAATATCTGATTAAAGCCATGCTGTTTAAAATTGCTAATAAATGAATGGGCTGGGATTTAGCTCAGTTGGTAGAGAGCTGCACTGCAGTCTCTGAGGTCCCGAGTTCAATTCCCAGCACCCCAAAAATGGGAGAAGGACCTGGCAATCCACTCCCAAGGCAATCCCGAAAAACAGCCTTTGAAAACCCTGTGAGGGTCACTATGAGTCGGATACCGACTTGATGGCACCTAACAACAACAACAACAATAAATGAATGCAATGAAAGATATGTGTGTGTAGCCCAAACCTTAATCGTTCAAATTAGTTTCCAACTTTCCCATTTTCCCCCCAGTATCATAAAGTTCATGGCAAAGACAAATGGAAAGAGTGGAAATCCTAACCCATGTATAATGTCCATTAGGTAGAATTACTCATTTATTTTTAGATGAAAATGCATTCTGTTCTGTAATTGTCCATACAGAACCTCCGTGGAAAGAAGTAAGCACTGATAACAGTAGATAGAAAAAAGCAGAGGTGGCACATTTCAATTAATTTCCTTTGGGTCTGGACAACCAAAGAGGAAGTGTTCGGAAAGCTTGCCAGAGAACACTCAGCATGTATATACACTGTTTACCAAAGCAGTGTGTTCTAGCAGCTTCTGGTGAGGAAGAGGAAGCACTCCTCAGCTGAACTCCCAGAACACAGCACGAGTGTGTGGGACAGAACTAAGTGGACTTGGCCAACACATGACATTGACATTGTGGACCAACAGATGGATGGCTGCAGCAGTTCACTAGCTATTTTTGGTGAGGACACATCCTAATAGGAACAGTGCAGTGCAGGGGAAAGAACAGTAGGCTCAAAGAATTTATTTTATTTTATTTTGGTTCTTGAGACAGCCCAGGCGGCCTCAAACCCTTCAACCTCTTGCCTCAGCCTCATCATGTCCAGCCAAGAATTTAATTTTTTTTTTTGGGCTTCTGGAGCTTTAAAATTGTCACTCCAGAAGCTAAAATATGTCAGGAAAACCATTCATTCCCAAGCAACATTATGAATTCCATAGCTGCAAGCAGAACAACTTTTCTACTTTCTAGTCTGGTAAGTGGCCAATCAAAACAGTCAATGTACCTGAAAAACAAGTCTTAAATACCTGCTCCCACCTCTGCCCCAGCTTTGTAGGCTTTTCTGTAGTTGGAGGTCTCCACAAAACAAATGAAAGAGATTTTTTTTTTTAAATCTGTTCATGGGACTAAGAAATCCAAAATCTGCAGAGCAGGCCAACAGGGTAGATATTCTGGCAAGGGCTGATGTTGCAATCTTGAGCCTGAAGGCAGTCTGGAGGCACAATCTCTTCCTCTTCCAGGGACCTCAGTCTTTTTTCTTAAGCCCTTCGCTGATTAGATGAGCCTACCCACACTATGGAGGGTAATCTGCTTTATTTCACCTCTACTGATTTCTTGACCAAACAATTGGGTAACATAATCTAGCGAAGTTGTCACATAAACCATCACTCATGGTAGGTGCTCAATAAATTTATTTGATTTACTACTTATCCTCAAACAATACCTATCTACAAGCCAGTATTTCTTTTGCTGAACAATAGAAGAGTTATACTTCATTCTTCCAGTTCTGGTAGTCTAATGGTAAAAATTTAAGTCTTGAGACTATGAGCGAACACGTGGTCTGTGGTGTCCCAGTGTCCTGAGATGAGTCAAGAAGGTTGTTTTATTTTCAAATAGACCTTTTACAATAGTGATAAAATACGTATAACAAAAATCACTTGGACATTTATTTCAGTGTCACTAAAGACATTGACTTTTTTGCCTAGCTATTACCACCATTCCTCCCCAGAACTTTTTCATCTTCCCCAACTAAGACTCTGAAGCTATTAAACATTAGTCCTCCATTCTCACTTTACCCCAGCCTCTGGCAATTACCAAATACTATTCTATTTTCAGTCTCTATAAATTTGATTACTAGGTGCCTCATATAAGTGGAATAATACACTATTTGCCCTTGTATGTTTTGCATATTTCATCTAGAAGAAGGGTTCTAAGTAAGGTTCAATCATGTATAGCATGTGTCAGAATTTCATTCATTTCCAAGTCTAATATATATATATATATATATATGCACATATACACACATACATATACATACACATATATATGCACACAGACACACGCATACGTACATATATGCCTACAGCCATACCACCCTGGCATCCGAACTCCTCAGATCTTGGATGCTAAGCAGGGTCAGGCCTGGTTAGTACTTGGGTGGGAGACCACATGGGAACACCAGGTACTGTAGGCTTGGGAGAAGGACCCCACGACTCACTCCAGAAACAATCAGCTATTGAAAATACTATAAATAGTAGAAAGGCACTGACAATAGTGCTGGGCATGGCACAGTGTCGAGTAATGTTTCATCTGTTGTATGTAAGGTTGCTATGAGTTGGATTCTACAGTACCTAACAACAACAACAACAGACACACACACTCACGTGTCTGTCAGTTTGTTGTGCGGTGGGGTTTTCGTGTTACTGTGATGCTGAAATCTTTACTACCAGTATTTCAGATACCAGCAGGGCCACTCATAAAGAGCAGGTTTCAGCTGAGCTTCCAGACTAAGACAGATTAGGGAGAAAGACCTGGTAGCCCACTCTCAAAACAGCCATTGAAAACCTTAGGAATAGCAGAGAAGCATTGTCAACATATATAGTGCTGGAAAATGAGCTTGCCAGGCTAGAAGGCTTTCAAGAAACAACTAGGAAAGAGTTGCCTCCTCAAAGTATAGTCAACCTTAATGACACAAATGGAGTAAAGCCTGTGGGACCTCCATTTGTTGATATGACATGACTCAAAATGAGAAGAAACATAGTGACTACAACAAGAAGCTCAAACATAAAAAGATCATGTGCATGGCACAGTGTTGGGTAGTGCTTCATTGTGTTATACATAGATAGGGTTGCCAAGAGTGGGATTTGATTTGATGGCACCCAACAGCAACTACAATAAATTTGATTACTATGTGCCTCATATAAGTAGAATCATACATTATTTGTCCTTTTATGTCTTGCATGTATCACCTACAAGACAGGCTCTAAAGTTCATCCATTTTTACCATGTTTAGCATGTGTCAGAATTTCATTAATTTCCAAGTCTTAATTATATATGTATATATTATATACATTATATATTATGTACACACAAACATATATATCACATTTTATTATCCATTCATCTCTCAATAGATAATTGGGCTGTTTCAACCTTTTGCTTATGAGAATAAAGCTGCTAATGAATATTGTTCTTGTTGTTGTTAGGTGCCCTGGAGTTGGGTCTGACTCATAGCAACCCTTATAGGGTTTTCAGTGGCTGTTTGTTTTGGGATTGCTTGAGGAGTGGGTTGCTATGCCTTTTGCCTGTTTTTGCAGTCCTGGGATCAAACTAATGTCCTCAGGGAGGGCAGAGCAACACTTTACCAAATGAACTACACCCCAGCCTGATAATTCATATAGTTATGTAAATATGTGGTGGAGTCCTTACTTTCAATACTTTTGGGTACATATTCAGAAGTACAGCTGACTGCTGGGTCATGTGGTATTTCTGTTTACTGTTCTGAGGAACCATTATCCTGTTTTCCACAATGACTGCAACATTTTACATTACCACAAGCCACCCACACAAGGTTTCTGATTTCTCCAAATCCTTACCAACACTTATTTTTATCTTTTGTTTGTTTGTTTTTGAGGGTTTTTTTTTTTATAATGACTATTGATGGATGAGAAGTGGTATCTTGTGGCTTTGATTTGCATTCACTTAACAGTTAGTAATGTTGAGCATCTTTTTATGTGCTTTTTATTGTCCGTTTGTGTATCTTCTCTTAAGAAATATCAAGTCAAACCTTTTGCCTATTTCTTTATTAGGGTTGTTTAAAAGAATTTTCATGTTCATGAATATCTACAAAATATTTTAGCTAGTCCACAAATAATGAATGCCAATAATTTCCACAATGAAAATCTATTTCTAACATATAGTATTATTATTATGCTTATAATTTTACCAACAGATTTCTAGTTGTCATTATGTGCTACAGTTTGGATCTTAAGTATCCCCCAAAGCTCTGGACTTGATCCCCAGAGTGGTGCTTTTAGGAGGTGGTGGATCTTTTAAGAGGAAAGGTCTAGTGGGAGGTCTTCAGTTAGTTGAGAGGGTGCCCTTGAAGGGGAGAAAGGTTCATGCTCTAACAGTGCAGGGACTACTTAGGAATTTGGAATGCAGAAGTGAAAGAAACACCTCTGAAAATGCTGGAAGCTCACAGAGAGGCTTCCAGAGAGCCTTTATTCATGGTTCTTTGTTGTAGTTGTTTGGCTTTTTTAAAACTAGTCCAGGAAAAAAATTAGTCCCATATCCTTGGAATATTTTCATAAGAGGATCATAGAAAGGAATGAGAGTCAAACTACATTCATATCTTTCTCTCTAACTGAATTATTTTCACCCTAGTTTGTTATATTGGTTTTCTAGAGTTACTATAACAAACTACCAGAAACTGGATGGCTTAAATAACAAAAAAGTACTAGTCCACAGTTCTGGAGCATAGATATCTGAAATCAAAGTGTCAACAGAGTTAGTTTGTGACAGAAGGGTCTGATGCAGTCTTCTCTTCTTGTCTTATAGATGGCTGTCTTTCTGTTCCTAAGGTGTACTCCCTGTGTGTGAGTCTGTCTTCACATTTCCTTTTTGTACAAGGACATCAGTCATATTGGATTAGGGGCAATACTAACGACTGTATCTGAACTTGACTCTCTCTATAAACACCCTGTCTCCATACCAGATCACATTCTAAGGTACTAAGAGTTAGGATTCTAACATATAAATTGGGGACAAGGACACAATTCAACCTATAACACCCGTTCTTTGCATATAGCTATTAGTTTTGCTTTAGCACACATTCAATATATCAATATTAAAGAAATTTGGCTATTCTACAGTGCTTTATGTTTCTTAAGGCAGTTTCACATTCAGATGAACCTATGGAGGCAAGGAACTTCACCTTATTTAATTTTGAGCATCCAGACTCTGGGCAGGTACTTTACCTGTAACACTCAATAAGTTATCATGGAATGGACTAGCTATCCTCATTTTATCCTTTCCTCATGCCCATGTATTTTCCAGAACCCTTACCCAAAGCCAGCATCCAAAGAATTGATTGCCTTTGTTTAGTTCCTTCCCAAGTCTTCAAGCAGATAAAAGCAATATACAGGAGACCTTTAACAACATGGCAGTTCCTCAGTCCTGAGGCCATAGATCACAGATGATAGGTGTTTCATTGAGGCAATGTTTCACATGGAGAAAATATTTTAGTTTAATTATGATAATTTCTACTTTCTGTTTGACTCAATGTGCACAAAGACTTTTGACAAAAGGAAGGTTTCTTGCTTTAGAAATATTTTCTTTGGTTTAGGTTTTTGTATGGTTTGTTTGCGGAACTTGTAGTTGACTGAGTCAAACAATTAAGAGAGAGAGGTTGAGAGATAGCTCACAAGAGCTCTGGGTGGAAATGATCACCTCTCAGGAGCTATAACCTTCAGAAGAGAGATAAAGCCAGCACAAGGTAGTCCACAAAGAGGAAGCTGGGGTGATAAACTCACCAACCTCACATTCCTCCTGCCTTTAAATCTCCCATGGAAACTTTTATGGGTCAAACCCGGCTGGAAGTCAGTCTGTTGATGTAATCAATAATGGTTCATGTACCAGGGCGGAGAGGAGAGTCAGCAATGGTAGAAAGCAGATGGAGAACAGAAAAGAGAAAACATACAGCAGGTGAATATACAAGTCTGAAGGTCTAAAGAGATGTCTGGGTGTGCTGGAAATAATTAGTATGGTTGTGAGATTCAAAGCTATCGAAATATACAAGATTGCAGAGAGGATCAAGAGAAGGTGGTGAGCAAGAGAGAATGCTGAAATTAAAGTAAGGTGGTGGAGAAAGAGGGCTTTACAAAGAAGACTGAAAAGGAAGATCCAGAGACATAAAAGAAACAGTATAGTGTGGTGTCACAGAACGGAATCTGGAGACTATTTCTAAGAATGAAGAAGTCAGCTAATTCCTGAGTCAATTCTCCTGAGAAAGGGAGTGACAGAAAGGTGCCTTTTGGATTTGGCAATGTTATTCAACAACTATGCCAAGCACTGTGCTTGTAAATGGATGCAAAGATGAACAAGACCTTGATTTTTGAGGATATCCCAATGTAGATAGGGAACCAGGTATAATATAGGGTAACTGCTCCAAAGAAATAGGGTCAAGTGTTTTTGAGAACAGAGAAGGTATTGGGAAAGGTTTTCTGAGGACAGCCAATTCCATATATGATATGTTCATCAGAATAAAGAATGTCAGCACTAGAAAAAGCTTGTATTTTAAGAAGAGGTAAATGAAACTCAGAAAAATACAATGACTCAGCAGTCCCTGACTCAGTACCTCATGGAGGAAAGTCCACAATCTGAACACTCTCTCAATTTCAGGCCTTCCTGACTAGACCTCTAAAGGATGAGCCTATGACCTATGCTTTACTAGAATGAAAATGAAATTTAACATTTTTCTGCAAAACTAAAGTTTATGCCAGAAAGTTTTAATAATAAATATAAAATAAAGCACATTAAAACCATCTGTAATTCTATACTTCATACCCTCATCTTTCTAGTGCTTTCTCAATTTTTTTCCTGAGTGCAAGTACGTATGTTTGAATATTTTTCTTTTTAAAATGTTTTATATACAATCAACAGAATGATAAGGCAACCCATTTAATGGGACGAAATATTTACAAATCATATATCTGATGAAGGTTTAATATTTAGATATATAAAGAACTCCTATAACTCAACAATAACAACGAATAAGAGCAAACTGATTCAAAAATTAGAAAAAAATTGACATTTCTCCAAAGAAGATACACAAAAGGCCAATAAACACTTGTAAAGATGTTCAACATCATTAAACATTGAGAAAATGCAAAGTAAACCCACAATTTGATATCAGTCCACACCCATTAGGATGGCTACTATTAAAAAAAAAAAACAAAGAAAATAACATATGCCAGTGATGATGTGGAAAAATTGGAAACTTGTATACAACACAGCTTCTATAGAATATAGTATGATAGTTCCACAAGAAGTTAGAAATGGATTACTGTATAGTTCAGTAATGTTACTTCTGGGAATATATCCAAAGGAATTGAAAGGAGGGTCTTTAAGAGATGGATATACATCCATGCTCATCAAAGCATTAGTCACAATAGCAAAAAGGAAGGAGTGATCTAAATGTCCATCAACGGATAATGAACAAAATAATAAGCTGATAATAAAATGTGATGTGTGTATGTGTGTATATTATATATATATGTGTGTGTGTGTGTATATATAACATACTATATTCTATAGAAGCTGTGTTGTTTACATTCTCATTAACACTATATATATGTATGTATATACATATACACATACACATATACACATATACACATACACATACACACACACACATATATATACACACATACACACACACACACACACACACACACACACACACACACACACACACCCCTACAGTGGAATTTCATTCAGCCTTGAAAGAGAGGAAATTCTGACCTTTGATACAACATGGGTGAACACTGAAGATGGGCTAAGTGATACAAGCCAATCACAAATAGGAAAATATTTTATGGTTTCACTTACATGAGGTACCTACCATAGTAATATTTAGGAAGGTAGAAGAACAATGGGGATTGTTAGAGGTTGTGAGGAGGAAGAAAAGGGAGTCATTGTGTAGTAGCCATAGGATTTTAGTGTTGTAAGATGAAAAGAGTTCTTCTGAAGACTATTTGCCCAACAGTGGAGGCAGGGTAAAAATAGGGAAATTTGGGAGACATGAAAAAAGGAAGAGCTTTCACCCCTGAATTTGCTTTTGAGTCTTTCCAGCTGAAAGTAGAAAACTTTGACACAACTACCCAAAACTGCTGTGAGGATTTCCTGCATAGAGATGTCATTTTGGAAAGACATTTTCAACAGTGAAAATGGTAAAATAGTAATAAGCTGGGCTTGGGGTCAAAAAATGTACATACTCTTTGAGTTTGGCCTTATTTTCCCCTCTGTAATTCTGCGCTGTTTTGAGACAGACCCAGGGAAATCCCTTATGACTTTTTTCTTAAACCTAAACAAAGGAACTTCTTTTGATGCTATTGGCACTTCCCTAGCCCATGACAGAAGCCTTTCTTGGTGCTTGAGGCTCATGTCACACTGTGTGCCCAGAGCTAGGTGCCCAGGGCTGACATCACATGGGTGTGCCCTAGGTGAAAGAAGACTGGAGAGAGCACATGCCAGGGGCTTTCCTTCTGGCTTTCCTGGGAAGCCAATGTCCGTATCTTGGATGCCCATCTCTCTCTGTCTGAGGACCCATATGTGTTTTAAAATGTGAACTTAATAAACTCTATAACCTTGCTTCCTGCTCGCTGACTTGTCCTGAAATTTTTTTCTGTCATGAAGCCAAGGACCTGGCTTAATTCTTGGAGGAAATAAGTTGCCATGCCAGATAGGGAAACCCCTCAGGCTAGGCGGCCACCGTTGAGCCCTGCTGTGCCACCAGTGACATTGTGACTGTTCCTGGTAATACTGAGCTATTCACTGAAGAAACAGTTAAGGCAGCAAATTTTTCTGGGCATGGTGGTGCATAGCTGTAATCCCAGCGCTTGGGAGACTGAGACAGGAGCATCTTAAACTCAAGGCTAGCCTGGGCTACATAGTAAGATCTAGTCTAAAAAAAAAAGAAAGAAAAAGATAGCAAATTTTATGTTGTATATATTTTGCCACAATTAAAAATAAAAAACTGTATACCTTTGTTTTATTTTACTTAATAGTATGAAGAGAATACCTCTTCATATCAATTAATATATTTCTGTATAGTTATTTTAATGGCTACATAATGTTCTACTTTATTGCATAACTTCTTTCATCTAACTGCCATTTTTGAACATTTATATTTTCTACAAAGCTAACATCGTGAACAAACTCCAATGAACATCTTTACCAAATGTGCAATTATGACATTAGAATAAATTCCTGGATTGGAAGTCCTGGGTCAAAGGGGAGTGGGGCCTGAGTCAGGGGTGACATGGGGTGGGAAATACAATTTTAAAACTGAAACATGAAAGCCAACCAGCAGAGAATTGAGGAACTGAGGTCTGAGAGCAAATTAAGTGCTATACAAAATAAGTCTGGCTGGTGAATTCCAAGGCCAGAGCAGGAAAAGCAATGCAGCTTCCTTCTTGCTTTCCTAGATTCTTGGAGGAAATAAATTGCCATGCCATGAGGCTATTCAAACAGCCCTGTGAAGAGAAACTGAGGCCTCCCACCAAGAGCCAGTGCTAACTTACCAGCCATGTGAGTGAACCATGTTAGAATTGGATCTTCCAGCCCCAGTGGGTGGCCACAGCCCCAGCCAAAGTCTTAACTGCAGTCTCATGAGGGAAATTATGCTATAAGAACTACTTTTTTGTTGGTATTATTACTAAAATATTGTAGAGTGATGTGTTCCTCAGCAAAACTTAATACCCTATATCCTAAGCATGTGTAAATGGATAGCAGGAAGTTTCTCAGATCCAAAACCTTGAAGTCATCCTTAACTCCTTTTCTTTTTCTCATGCTTCATCTTTAGTCCCTCAGTGAATCTATCAGCTCCTATTAAAATGCATCCAGAATCTGACTACTGTTCGCTATGTACCTTGCTACTCTCTTCCCCAAATATCAACTGTTCCCATACACCTTCTGCAAGTGGCCTTCCCTATCAATCCTATTCCATTAGCAACCCCCAGCCCCACCCAATACCTGTTCTCTATCCTTCTTCTCTGCTTCATGTTCCCCATTGTACTGATCTAAAACATGCTATGTTATTTACTTGTCTCCTTTCTTTACTGTCTGGCTTCCCTTTCTTGGCTCCATGAGGTCAAGGCTTCCTCTCAAGTCTACTCCCAACCTCCAACACTCAAATATTCTTCAAATACCAGCTAACTGTTGCAACACCCATGTGTCTGTCAGCTTGTCATTCTGTGGAGGCTTGCATGTTGCTGTGATGTTGAAAGCTATGCCACTGGTATTTCAGACACCAGCAGAGCCACCTACAGTGGACAGGTTTCAGCTGAGCTTCCAGACTAAGACAGACTAGGAAGAAGGACATGGCAGCCCACTCCCAAAACAATTAGCCCTTGAAAACCCTATGAAAAATAAAAAAATAAAATAAAAAAAGGCTAAGAATGGTGTTATTATAGATGGCCTAGAAAATGCATGTAATAGTTCTGACAAGGTAAAAAGAAAGTTCACTGCAGGAAAAGTTTCTATCTTAAACAGAACTGGAACCCAAGGATATATAGAAAAATATTACCATAAAAAGACAAGTAAATGGTAGAGAAGTCTTTGATGGGGGAGTGGGATGGGGGGAAGCGCACAAGAGGGTAAGGGGGAACCTATATGAATAATGTACAACAAAATGCATATATGAGAATGTCACAATGAAAAGCATGTCAGGATGAATCACATTAAGGTGTACATTAAAAACTTCCAATAAGAAATCAATGAGAATATAACCCATGATTTCATATAATTTTTATCACATATTGATCAAATGGTTCTGTAAAACATGTAAGTTGATGAAAGTAACTAAAAGGGATGTAATAGTTGCATAATGGAAATAGCAAATCTTATTACTCTGTACCCCACTAACATTTATAAATAAGGGAAAAATAAATTTAAAAAAATAAAAGTTTGTATTATCTTCTCAAAAAACAAAAAACAAAAAACAAAGTCCTATGAAAAATAGAGAAGCACTGTCAAATATAGTGCTGAAAATGAACCCCCCAGGGTGAAAGGCATTCAAGAAACAACTAGGGAAGAGTTGCCTCCTCAAAATAGAGTCAACCTTAATGATGAGAATGGAGTAAAGCCCCTGGGATCTCCTTTTGCTGATATGGCATGACTCAAAACGAGAAGAAACACAGTGTCTGCAACAATGGGCTCAAACATAAAAAGATCATGTGCACGGCAGTGTTGGGAAGTGTTTTGTTTTGTTGTATATCCGGTCATAGTGTCACTATGAGCCAGATGCAACTGGAGGGCACCTAGTCACCCATGAAGGATTGCAAAAATAAGACCCGGTGCCTGTTTTCAAGGGATTCAGATCTGATGGGGGAAATTGACTTCAAACAATTGTGTGACTAGTGTTATATGTGAAGCATACTCAAAGTACTTAGAGAAAACATCAAGGAAGGGCTGACAGAGGAGGTGACCTGGGAACACAATTGGGAGGAGTGAATCCAGGACCTGGGAAGGGGAGGTCTCCAAGGAAAGCAGCCCTCATGCCCTGATGTGCACTGACCACCCATGGGGGTGGAGGTGGGGTATGGTTGAGGTTGTAAACAATGTGGAGGACCCTACTAAAAGCTTTGTCTTTACCCTAGAGGACAGTGTTTTTCAAACTGTCCCCTCAGAAGTCGGAGAACTCCACCCTCCTGTGCCGGTTGAAACGCTTGTTTCAAAGAGCATGGGTTGTAGTGCACACAGTGCTTTTGATCACTCCTTTGGAAGGCTGTAAGCAGCAGCTAGAGTTTTGAAAGCCACCTTTGCTGGCAATGGAAGCTGTGGTCTTAAAGAATTACCAAAGTCCAATTGCAATCATTTCCCTTCAGCTCACAGAGGGCAAGGCCCTAGAGGTGACCTTAAAAATGTGCAGGTTTGCTGGAGCCGCTTCAGCTGCACTGGGGGATAGAAATCAACCTTGGGCATGGTGGGGATCACGCCTGTCAGTCACAGCAAGTCACCCTCCCTGGCTGCCCGCCTGTGGTCAGCTCCTGGGGGATCTCTGCCTCCCAGGAGGTAAAGCAACTGCTAAACTGAGGCGGGGTTGGCGCTCAGCTCAGTTGGTAGAGTGCTGCTGCGCATTCTCAGAGGCCCTGGGTTCCATCGCCAGCACTGCACAGAAAACAAACCAACCAACCAACAAACCAAGGGCGGCGGGAAACGGGAGAAAACGTGGCAATCCACTCTTGAAACAACTAGCCATTGAAAGCCCTATGAGGGTCGCTGTGAGTCGGACCAACTTGATGGCACCTATCAACAACAAACTCATATGTGCACCCACGCACACAGACACATGCTCAGACAACTACGCAGGTGAAGGTGTTGTTAGGTTCGGTCAGGTCGTCAGTGTCCGACTCATAGCGACCCAACGTACAAGAGACGAAACACTACTGTTAGTGTTTCTCTGACATTCATAGGATTTCCAATGGCTGGATGTTTTTTGGGAGTGGGTTGCCGGGTCCTTCTCCCAAGCCTACAGCACCTGGTGTTCCCAGGTGGTGACCCATCCAAGTACTAACCAGGCCCCACCCTGCTTCGCTTCCCAGATCTGACCTGATCTGAAGCCACAGTGGTATGGCTGCAGGCAGGTGAAGTTAACTTTCCTGATTTGAGCGCTTTCACTACATTGTTTAAAGGTATAAACCACCAGATTAGGAAAGAAAAAAAAAAAAAGAGTGGACCTGCAAGATTGTGTGAGGCAAGGCCCAGAGCTCCGGTGGGGGAAGGACTGAAAGGGGAGCTCTGCAGGGTGGGGGCGGGGGTGGGAAGCATGCTAGCCAGTTTCCTTATCTGCCAAACAAGAGGAAATTCAAGCTCTGGGAGCACCCTGCTGCCCCTCGGCCACATTTCTTTGTCTGTGAAAGGTGTAACTAGTACAAATGTGCCAGGTTCCTACTTCCTGTCGATTTCTACCAGGTTTCAAGCAAGGAAAAACCTACATCGTGCCTGTAATGTCACATGCAAACCTTCAAAAGTGCTCCCTGTCTTTAGGCAGAGCAGAGCCACCTCGCTAGGCTCAGGGCTACGTGACTCGGAGCTCGCTGCTCCCCAGGTCGCCCCAGGACTCCCCCGCCCCCCGCAAGGGCTGGCTCAGCCCTGGGCGACACAGCAGCGCCGTCCCGCCCCCCTCCGCTGCCTAGGGCGCCCTGCACGAGCCAAAAGGCTGACCCGTGAGTATCCACGTGCAGAATTCCTTCTTCTTTCCCCATGTAAGACGTGCGAGTTCGCAGCGCTTTCTGAGCCTCCAGGTAACTCATTCTTAGACTAAGGATTTTGGTGAGCTCGCTAAGATCCCTTCCAGTGCTAAGATCGTAGGCTACAGGTTTGCAAATGTTGGAATTTTACTCTGCAAACATTTCATAAAACCATGTCTACAGGTCATCGTGCTGACTTAATTTTGTCACCTATTATTTATGCATCCACCAAGATGAAGTTTAAGCCAATGCTTACTGAGATGGAAGGACAATATAACATTCCCATATAGATTACACATCACTTTAAACTGGAAGGCTGGCAACAGAGTCATTACTTCAATTTTACAGATGAGAAAACTCTCATTGTTTCCTATATTAATCATAATCATCACTGAAAGTCATCCATTTTGAATGAACCCATAATTTGTTAGGAAAAAATTGTCTGAGCAACTTTATTTTGTTTTGTTTTTTTAATTTTTTTTAATCAGGGCATCAAATCCTGACAAAAAATGGGTTTGGGTTCACATATGGGTTTGATATGTTAAAATTTAGAGGGTTTGGGTTAGGTTTGGGTTTGGATTTAGATCCTATGTTTAGGTAACAGGGCTTCAGACCAAACTTGAACTCTAACCCTGAATCTGTACTGGTCCAAGCATTTAAAAAAAATTTTTTAAACCCAACCTAAACTCAAACCCAGTGAAAAATTGGGTTCAAGTTCAGCTTTTAATGTTTTCATTGTTGTTCTTGTTTTGTTTTGTATCATTGTTCGTTGTTGTTGTTGTGTTGTTAGGTGCCCTCAAGTAGTGCCCAATTCATAGTCCGGTTTTCAATGGCTGGTTGTTTTCGGATTGCCTCAGGAGTGGGATGTCATGTTCTTCTGTTTTTGAAGTGCTGGGAGTTGATCTTGGGACTTCAGAGAATGCAGGTTGGCGCTCTACCACCTGAGCTAAGCCCCAGCCCTATTAGTGGTTATTAGGTGCCCTCAAATCAGGTCTGACTCATAGCAACCCTATGTACAACAGAATGAAACACTGCCCAACACTGCGCCATGCTCAGCACTATGTCAGTGCTTCTCTGCTATTCATAGGGTTTTCAATGGCTGATTGTTTTGGAATTGTTTTGGGAGTCGGCAGCCATATCTTTCTCCCATTACCTATTTAAAAATTGGAAAGAATCACTTTAAAAAATTGTGTGCATCTAGCAATGTATACAATTAAGACTTTCAACCTGAACCAAATTTTAGCATATTGAACCTACATCTGACCCTGAACCCAATTTTTCATGGATTGGAGGTCCTGCTTTTTAGGCAACTTTCAAGGAATGCTCCCGACCTAACCTTAAACAAAAGGAAAGGGCAAAGTGATGTTATCTCTTAGGTCAGGATAATAAACAGCTTTCTGTTTCCCTCCCTCTTTTGTAAGTGGTGACACTTGAGAAGTTTCTCACCAGCAGGTTTTTGTCCCCTGTTGGAAAATTATCTGACTGATGTGGGTCTAAACAAGGTTGGGGTCCAACTGCAGGCTCCTTCTCTGTGCTCTGCACATTATGTTGTGTTCCAGCAGAAAAGAGGGGTACAGAAATTGGGGGTGGTGAGAATGCTGAGGATCAAACCTAGGGCCGTGTAAATACTGGGCGAGTGCTCAACTCTAGAGCTACACTCCCAGCCTAGGTGACAGATTTTAGGAAATCTTCCTGCTTGCTTTTTTCAAGTAAAGCTCATGGTGTCCCTGACCCCTAGAGATGACAAGAAGGATAGGAAGGAGATTTGTCAGTGTCTGCTTGTTCTCTGTGGGAAGCTTGGACAATATCCAAGGAATCCCAAAAGTAGAGGTCACATTGCTTATTTGGACCAGGTAGTGGTGGAGTGTGGTCTAGGGAGGCTTTTCTTGCTGTGCAGTTTAACCTACACTGGGGCCTTGGGAGGTCTTCAGGTTTCTTTGCATTATACATGTGGTACATAATAATGATAGGCTACATATCCATTGTTGTTGTTGGGCTGGGATTTAGCTCAGTTGGTAGAGCGCTGCGCTGCAGTCTCTGAGGTCCCAAGTTCAATTCCCAGCACCACAAAAATGGGAGAAGGGTCTGGCAATCCACTCCCAAGGCAATCCCAAAACAGCAATTGAAAACCCTATGAGGGTCACTATGAGTCGGATACGGACTAGACAGCACCTAACAACAACAACAACATATCCATATACAATAGTAGTACCATAACGTTTTGATGGAACTGAAAAGTTCCTATCTCCTAGTGATATCATAGCTGTTGTGATATCAGAGCAGAATGAATTATGGTGACCCTGGTGTAAACATACTGAGTGGTCATTCCTATGAAAGTATGCATATACAATTATGTATACCACATGTTGTTGTTGTTAGGTGTGGTCTAGTCAGTATCTGACTCATAGCAACCCTGCATACAAAAGGTGAAACACTATTGTCAGTGTTTCTCTGCTGTTCATAGGGTTTTCAATGGCAGACTGATTTTTGAGAATGGGTTGCTGGGTCCTTCTCCCTGTTGTTCACAGGTCTCCCATCCAAGTACTAACCAGGCCTGACCCTGCTTAGCTTCGGAGATCTGATGCCACAGAACTATGGCTGCAGGCATATAGCACATAGTACTTGATAATGATAATAAATGACTACACTGCTGGTCCATGTATTTTCTGTACTATGCTTTTTAATTCTTATTTAGAGTATGCTCTTTCTACTTATAAAATAAAGAGTTTACCATTGAACAATGTGCTGTGTTACATCAGCAGCAGCCTTACACATCTCACACAATCACATCTCTTCATTGGGAGGAGTCACCTCTTGAGGCTGACCTATATCATTTAGGTTTGTGTAAGTACACACTGTCCTATTCACATGATGATGAAATTGTCGAAGGGTGCATTTCTTGGACCCATCAATAAGTAGCACATGAGAGTAGGTGAGGCTCGGGAAATTGCCTGAAGTGGAACAACGAAGAAGTGTATCCTCTGGCTCTCAGGTGTGTCTGCCTGGACCCCACCATCAGTACTATCTCCTATTCCTCAGCCCCAGTCATCACACACGTTCTCAGGCCCCAACAGATGACCTGGAGATGGCAGAGACTTCCAGAGGAGCAAGATTATGGGTCTCTTTAATCAACCATGATCTGACTTTCAAGCACTGGGGTTGGTTGGAAAGAGCCTATATGAGCAAGCAATGGGCCATCGGCCCAATCCATACCATCACCAGTTCCCACATGACCATCAAGTTAAATGTGGTATTTCCATTTTTAAATGGTAGGAGAGAGGTCTAAAGAAGAAGAAGTAACAAAAAAATGGGCTAGGGGCACAGCTCAGTGGTCCAGCACTTGCAAAGCATGCAGGTGGGAGGCCCTGGGTTCAACTCCCAGTATTAAAAAAAAAAAAAGGCATTCCCACATTAATTAATCTTTTTACTAAGGTAGTAGTGTTGGGACTGGGTTGACTTCTGACTTTACAGAGATTGGGCATTTGCTAATTGGCAAGATTTAAAATGACAACCTTGGGTCTGGGGCTGTAACTCAGAGGCAGAGCCTGGGTTCAATACCTAGCAAAACAAAACCAAAAACAGCAACTTCTTCTTTAGACCTTTTGTAACATATAAAAATAATATGAAATTCAAGTTTCATGGTCCATAAATATAAGTTTTCTTGGAACACAGCCATGTTTATCATTTACATACTGTCTATGGCTGTTTGCCCACTTTGGCTTATAGAGTTAAATCCTTGTTGTTCAAGGAAGTTATATCCTACAAAGGGTGGGGGTCTAGCTCAGTTTGTAGAGTGATTGCTTTGTGAGCTCTGAGGCCTTGAGTGAGATCCCTAGCATGTCAAAAACAACAAAAGGACCTGGCAGCCCACTCCCCCAAAAAATCAGCCATCGAAAATCCTATGAATAGCAAAGAAACACTACCATAGTGCCAGACCTGGCACAGTGTCAGGAAGTGTTTCCTTCTGTTGTACGTAGGGTCGCTATGAGTCGGACATGACTCAGTGGCACCTAACAACATATCCTACAAAGTTACCATGAAGACTGAATTAGCAAGAACTGAACCATTGTTTCTAGGGAAAGTCCAAAGTTAATGTTCCATGAGCCTGTGGTCACCACATTTTAGTCAAGTAATTGATACATAATCTTACTTTACATGTTATTGTTGTTAGGTGCTATGGAGTCAGTATCCGACTCATAGCAACCCTATGTACAACAGGCAAAACACTATTGTCAGTGCTTCTCTGCTATTCATAGGGTTTTCAATGGCAGATTGATTTTTGGGAGTGGGTTGCCAGGTCCATCTCCCAAGCCTACAGCACCTGGTGTTCCCAGGCAGTCTCCCATCCAAGTACTAATCAGGCCTGACCCTGCTTAGCTTCCGAGATCTGACGGGATCAGATGCCACAGGGCTATGGCTGCAGGCTTACTTTATATATGTTTTTGTTTAAACGCACCTTGTTTAACATGCTGTTGATTCATTTACATGGCACTTGCAACCAAAAGCACCATAAACCCATGCCTAAACGAAGCTTCTCTAACATAAATATTTTGTCCTGGCTACCCATCACAATCTTCTTGCATCTAGAAACATTATACAGCATTTCAGAGAGATGCTTGTGGACCATTTCAAACAGCAAAATTCTAACAAAAGCTCAAAGATTAAATGCTAAAAAAGATTGTACTCAATACACCATGAAAAGGATATTTATTTACATTATGAGAGTTGAAACAAAAAGACAGAATATTGCCCTCTTCATCATCAGCTGCAAACATGGCTGTCAGGTGACTCCCAGTTTTCCCTGGTCTGCACATGTTCTCTAATAACAGTGAAGGTACCTCGAGTATCATCTTTGGGGTTACAAGTAAATTTTAGTAAGGAAGCAAATTAACAAATACAGAACCCACAAATAATGAGAATCCGCTAGAGCTTCAGTGGAGACCATATGGAATGCAAAATCTAAAATATTGACAGTGCTCTTTTACAAAAAAAAAAAAAAAAATCTTTCCCAGCTCCTGCTCCCCAGCACGCTCGCAGGAGGACTCACTCCTTCATGACAGTACCCGACTACAGGGTACTCACAAGGAAAAGCAGAACTAGATCAGGGACTGCAGTCAGGAACCTGGGATCTCATGTACTGGATGTGAGGAAATCTCCACACTGCAGGGCAAAACCCAATTTACTTTCTTTGCAGATCTTCTCTGTTATTCATTCAACAAACATTTCTCCAGTACACTCTAATTTGCACAACTGTCTGCTGAGTGTTCTGGTCATTTAGAGCTACTAGTTTAAACAGCAGCCTGCAGCTGTAGCACTGTGGAGTCTGATCCCATGAGACCTTGGAAGCTAAGCAGAGTCAGACCGGGTTACTGCCTGGGTACACCAGGTGATGTAGGCTTGGGAGAAGGACCCTGCAACCCACCCCCAAAAAACAATCAGCCATTGAAAACCCTATGAATAGCAGAGGAGCACTGACAGTAGTGTTTCTTCTGTTGTACACAGGTCGGATACCAACTCGAGGCACCTAAAAACAACAACAACAGTTTAAACAGCAATACTATTGCTTAGTCAGGGCATGGAGAGCTGAAGTTGTAAAGAGAAAGAGACATTAGAATAAGGGAAGATGAAACAGAGAGTTTGGCTAATTTATAACTTGGATTACCAGTCTTTGAAACTGAGTATTTAAAACACTTTGGTTGTTATGACTTTGTAATTTCCAGAAAGGCAGGAGAGAGAATAGCAGGGTAGGGGAGGAAGGTCTGAGAAGTAATGTGGAACAAAAAGACAGACCTTGGGGACCATACAATTGTGGAGTTTCAAATTCAATTCTGAAGTTCCTATCACAAAAACAAGTGGGGGAGGGGGGGCAAAATAGGTCCTGAGAGCAAACACAAGGAAAAAGGCGTTCTGAAGCCCTTATGAGCAAAGGCTTTTTGGACAAGACGTCTCTGAGAGTGGACCCAGGAGGTAGAGGAGGCCCCAGCTCCACAACTTGAGCAGATCCAAACCAAATGCTTAATGAGCTGCTTCCTGCCCTGGCTCTTGGAATTTCTTTGATGAAAATGCTGCTCTGTATTTTCATTTGGAACTTAAGTAGTAAGTGTCTCAGTATTTACTTTTCTGATGCCTGGCTGTATTCAAAGAAAGAACCTAAGTACTAAGAAGAAGAGAATGGACTGAGTAATTCTGAAAGGGCCTTTTCAAGGAATTCTTCCTTTCCCAAGCTTTGGATATGCGCTGGAAGACCTCCCTCCACTCAGGAGCTTAGACAGACAGGATTTTGTGCAGGTCACTGAAGGACGGTCCGCAGACTTCAGAAATACCAGGCTGCTATGGAGGAGGAAGGACCTAAGGGCAGAGCCAGGAATTTTTTCAGGAAACAGTTGGGGTCCACCCTAGCCATGAACAAGTGGGAGCTTTATCCTACTGACAGGGTGAGAGGTGATTTCATCCTGGAAGGTCTTCTAAGCGAGTGTCCACCACCCCACACAAAAATTCCAACAATGCTCACATTTGTAAGGACAAAAAGTCATGTAGAGCCGGGCATGGTGGCCCACGCCTGTAATCCCAGCGGCTCGGGAGGCGGAGGCAGGAGGATTGCAAGTTTGAGACCAGGGGCAGTCTGCGTAATTTAGCGAGACCCTGTCTCAAAAAGTAAAAAAAAAAAAAATGGGCTGAGAGTGCAGCTCAGTGGTCTAGCACTTGCAAAGCATGCAGGCATGAGGCCCTGGGTTCAACCCCCAGTACCGGAAAAAAAAAAAAAAGTCATGTAGAAAGGTGTACCTGAAGTCTCTTTATGCTCACTCTGACTCCATCTAGGTGACAGATTTCTTTTTCTTGTTTCTTTACCTAGAGACAGAGGCTCCAACAGATTAACGAACTAGAGCCCTGGAATTCTGATCTCATTTGAGTTTTTCAATTAATCCAGTCCTGTTAACCTAACCCTTAGTGCCAGTGCTTTGTGCTAGCAGAGGTGTGGCTGTTTGTGGCATGCCAGCAGGATGGTACTGCCCACCCTCCAACCCTCAAATACACACACTTCCCCCTCTCAGTTCTGCCTGGACATGAATTGATGTAACTCTCAAATGCTCCACTGGGGCCTTGGAAAATTCTCCAGGGGGTCAGAAGTTGTCCTAGAGACCCAAAGAGTTAACCATCATCCTTGGCAGCTCAGTGAAACACTATTGTCAGTGCTTCTCTGCTATTCATAGGATTTTCAATGGCACATTGATTTTTGGGAGGAGGTTGCTGGGTCCTTCTCCGAAGCCTACAGCACCTGGTGTTCTTTAGGGGTCTCCCATCCAGGTACTAACCAGGCCTGCTTAACTTCTGAGATCTGACAGGATCTGATGCCACAAGGCTACGGCTGCAGGTTGCTTTTACCTTAGGAGCACAGTGAAGCAAGTCACTGAGTTGGGTATCTCCACAACGAAATCCACTCTTTCTCCCCCTGCTGATCCCCACATGCAATAGGGGCCTTAGCAGGTTTCTAAGCAGCAGGATTTGTCTGAGACCAGCCAGATGCTAAAGGTAATGCTAAAGAATGATCAGACAGGGTTTTTTTTTTTTGAGGAGACTCCATACTGTTTTGCATATTTGCTGTACTAATTTACATTCCTATCAACAGCTGAGCTTGCAGACTAAGACAGACTAGGGAGGACCTGGTAACCCACTCCTGAAGCAATCAGCCACTGAAAACCCTATGAACAGCAGAGAAACAATGTCTTATATAGTGCTGAAAAATGAGCCCCCAAAGCTAGATGTCATTCAAAGGCAACTGGGGAAGAGATGTCTCCTCAAAGTAGAATCAACATAATGATGAGATTGGAACAACGCCCCTGGGACCTCCATTTGCTGATGTGGCATGACTCAAAATGAGAAGAAACGGTGACTGCAACAATGGGCTCACATATGAAAGGCATGTGGGCATGGCACAGTGTCGGGGAGACTTTTGTTTGTTGTACATAGGGTCACTATGATTCAGACCTGACTTGACAAGGACCTAACAAAAATAACAACCAACAGGGTATTAAGGATTCCTTTTCCTTCACATCCTCCCAGCACTTTTTTTTTCTTGTTGCTGCTACTATTGTTACTGTTGTTGTGATAATAGTCATTTTAACAGGGGTGAAATGGTATCTCATTTTAGTTTTGATTTGAATTTCCCCAATGACTAATGATTTTAAGTATTTGTCCGTGTATTTATTGGCCATTTGTATTTCTTCTTTTGAGAAATGTCTATTCAGGCTATTTGCCTATTTTTTAATTGAAGTAGTTGTTTTTTATTAAGTTTTCTGAGTCTTTAAATATTCTGAATATTAGCCCTCTGTCAGATGAATAGCTGGCACATATTTTCTTCCATTCTACAGATTACCTCTTCACTCTATAGGTTGTTTCCTTTTAGTTTAATGTAACCCCATTGTTAATTTTTGTTTTTGTTTCCTGTGCGTTTGAGTCCTATCCAGAAAATCATTGTTTGTGCCAGTATCTTGAAGCTTTTTCCCTATGTTTTCCTCTAGTAGTTTCAAGGTTTCAGTCTTACAGTAATTGATTTATTAATTATTAATTTTAATTCTTTTAAATTATTAATTTATTAATTTATTTTGCATTGATTTTTGTGCAGAGTGAGAAATAGGGGTCACATTTCAATCTTCTGCTTGTAGATACCCCCTTTTTTTTGCGGTACTGGGGGTTGAACCCAGGGCCTCACGCTTGTATGCTCTGCAAATGCTGGACCACTGAGCTGTACACCCAGCCCATTTTTTTTTACTTTTTGAGACAGGGTCCCGCTAAGTTATTCAGACTGCCTATGGTCTCAAACTTGCAATCCTCCTGCCTCTGCCTCCCAAGCTGCTGGGATTACAGGTGTGCGCCACCGCGCCTGGCACAATACCCCATTTTCTCAGCACTATTTAAGCTATCCCATTCCTGGGTGTATACAAAGGAAATGAAGGAAGTATACAAAAGGGATACCTGCATGCTCATGTTTGTTGCAGCACTATTCACAATAGCTAAGGTATGAAATCAGCATAGGTGCTAATCCACAGGTGAAAGGATAAAGAAAATATGATATATATATACACAAGGGAGTTTTATTTGGTCATAAAGAAGAATTAAATCCTGTCATTTGCTGCAAAATGGATGGAACTGGAAGACGTCATACTAAATGAAATAAACAGGTCACAGAAAGATAACTATCACACATTCTCTCTCATATACAGAAACTCAGAAGTTGATCTGAAAGTAGAGCAGTGATTACTAGAGACTGAGAAAGGTGCCAGGGAGGGAAAGGAGTGGATGAAAGTGGAAGAGAAGAAAGATGATTGGATTAGATCAGTGTATGCTGTGTGCATAGATGGAAATATCATACTGAATCCCATTATAATTAGTATGTGTTCATTTTTTAAAAATTGGAAGAAAAAAGGGAAAACCACAACAACAGAAAGATCAGATGGTAGACCGTGCCACATACGTGTTGAGGATCCCTTGAAAAGTATCACCCAGACCAGAGGTCCTGGCGTGGTGGGATGCCAAACTCCCCATGAAGGCAGCCCTCTCCCATGGCCCTGGAAGTTTGCACTTAGAAGCACTCAGAAGCATCGGAGTGCAAGTAGTCATTGGAATCTGAACCTCAGACCTCATCCTTCCACCTCATCTATATCTTTTTATTCTCCCCATAATGTTGCAAAGAAATGAACTCTCTTTCTTGTTCCTAGTTCCTCTACCAGAGGTGAGACGTTGGGCAACAATGAGGGATGTGAAGAGAAGCTCTTTATCTGGGAAAAGTAGTGTAAGAAAATAGCAGTGGTGATTAAATTACATGCACTATTTCTTATCCAAAAGAGCCTGATGTCTGGCAGCTAAAGATTTTAAAGTTAGAAGATTTTAAAGATAGCTTTCTTAAAACATTCTCAAGCTTAGACTTCTATTTGTGAGCTGTTTGTGCTTAGTGAAATAACCATCTTGAGATTTTGCTACTTGTTTTGCTTTTTTTTTTATTTTTCTTCCAGTTCTGAGGATTAAACTCAAGGCCTCCTCAATGCCAACAAGGCACTCTATTGCTGAGCTACATGACAGACTTTGCTGCTTATTTTTCAGAGAAGTATCTGAGTAGGTGAATAGGTAAGTGATTTGAGAAGCCATTTAAGATACAACACACCTATATGGACACATAGGAAAATTGTCGGAATAATTGGAAACTGAGACCTGGAAGGCAATTTCTTATAGCTCTGGTAAAGCATGAAGGAATAGGATCTTAATAAACGGGGAGGAACACATGTTATGAGCTTTTAGAGTCAATTTTTTTTCTTGTTGTTTGGCCTCTGTACACCAGAACAAAACACTCCTTGACACTGTGCCATGACCGGTACTGTGTCAGTACTTCTCTGCTATTCATATAATTTTCAATGGCTGATTGTTTTGGGAGTGGGCTGCCATGTCTTTCTCTCACTTTTGCAGTGCTGGGATTCAAACCTAGGGCCTCTGAGAGTACAGAGTAGCACTCTACCACCTGAGCTAAACCCTAGCCCACCCGACATCCTATCTCCTTGGATCTTTAAAGCTAAGCAGGGTCAGGCCTGGTTAGTACTTGGGGGGGAGACTACCTGGGAATACTGGATGCTGTAGGCTTTGGAGAGGGACCAAGTAGCCCAGTCCCAAAATAATCAGTCATTGAAAACCCAATGAATATCAGAGAAGCACTGACAATAGTGCTAGGCATGGCAAAGTGTTACATAGTGTTTTGTTCTGTTGTAGGTAGAGTTGCTATAAGTTGGACCTGACTCAAAGCCACCTAACAACAACTTGTTTGCCAGAAAAGAAAGAAAGAAAGAAAGAAGGAAAGAGAGAGAGAGAGAGAGAGAGAGAGAGAGAGAGAGAGAAAGGAGAAAGGGAAAGAACAGCATCCAATGCAAAAATGCAAATGCTTTTTAAAAATCCCTGCCCTAATTTACAATGTCTTCTGGGCTCTATGGGCTCTACTAGTCTTCTCTCTGGAGTAAATGCATGTTTAGATCTTGTGTCCTGCAGAGGCCAAATAGATATTAATGAGAAGAAAGATGTTCAGAATCTAGCTCCCTCTCCATTCTTGCACTTCCCATTAAGAAGTTGTTCACTGGGCCCTCATGATTTGCTCACATGGACTTAGATTTTGTTTTCCTAACTAGATGGAAGCTCCAAGTCAGCCAGAACCACTGTTGGTATTCATTATGTCACCCTAACACCCTAGAGCAGTGGTCCCTAATCCCCAGACCACAGACTGGTCATGGTGTGGGGGCTATGGTCTGTTAGGAACTGGGTCTCACAACAGAAGGTGAGGATCAGGCTAGAGAATGAAGCATCATCTGTATTTACAACCACTGCCCATCTCTCTCATTACCACCTGAGCTCTGTCTCATGTCAGATCACTAGTCTGTGGAAAAATTATCTTCCGGGAAAGCCATCCCTGATGCCAAAGGGGTTGGGAACTGCTGCCCTAGAGCCTACTTACAGTAGGTGTTTGTGTTTACTGAGGGACAACAGAAGGGGTTCCTGTTATGATTCCAATACTTCATGTATTGGACTCTAATTCCTCAATGTGGTGATGCTGGGAGGTGTAGCAGGAGTACGGCCTCTTTTCTTTTCTGCACACCTGTTTGCCCTTCCATGAACTGAAGCAGAGAGAGACCTTTACCAGAAGCCAAGCAGATGCTAGTGCCATGTTCTTGGACTTCCTGGTCTCCAGAACTGTGAGCTAAAATAAACCTGTTGTGTTATGAAGACATTTTATCATTGTAACAAAATAACTAACATAAACAACTTAAAGGAGGAAAGATTTATTGAGCTTCATAGTTTTAGACTTTTGACTCCATCCTGGTGTGGAGGGTGTGGCCAGATGGAGCAGAGCAGCTCACATCACGGTGGCCAGGAAGCAGAGAGAGAGGATGTCTGTAGTAGCTGGGTTTCTCATTTTTACCCTTTTATTCTATCCAGGACTCCATCCTATGGGATGGTGCTGCCTATGTTCAGGGAGGATTTTAACTAATCCTCTTAATTAATCCTCTCTGAAAACTCCCTCACAGATACACACAGAGTTGAGATTCATTTATCTCCCGAGTGCTTTTCAATTCTATCAAGCTGACAATGAAGATTAACCATCATAAAGTACCTGTATACTTTATAAATTACTCAGTCTCAGGTATTCTGTTATAGCAACAGAAAATGGACTAAGGCCTCTTCTCACATGGGAAAAGAGGTTCCTTTATGCAGCAAACCCAGACCTCCTCACCTTCTAATTTCCTGAGCGCAGAGCTACAATTTTCATGACAGGAAATACTGTACTCTTCTTCATCCTTTGTCTTCAGATGCAAGTCTCATTGTAAAGCACATTATCTGAGTTCTGGTTTTCACATTTATGGGGCTCTGAAAATATGCCAGAAACTGTGTTAGGTATTGGGATCAGAGAAAGGGTTGAAGTAATGTTTGCCTTTACAGAAGTTCCTACTTAATGGCAGACTTTGACTCGAACCAAAACAAATCAAAAGAAAACAAAAGGCAAACTCAGACAATTACAAAATAATGTAAGAAAACAGAACCCACCCTTGGGGGCTTCTTAGAGCAGTTTTTCTGGGAGGATCACTTGGAATTAGCTAGGCAGGATTTAAAGTGCTCTACTTGCTTCTTTCACCCAAGTGTTTGGACATGTCAGACTCTGGTTCACCACAGGGGATGCCTGCAGCACTGCTGGGTGGCGCCTGGCTCACTTACAAGGAGGGTGAGTAAGGGCTGAGCACTTGTAGCAAGTTCCCAAACTCTTCACCACCCAGGATATCTGCTAATTTTCTTTTGTTTGTTTTTCAATCCCCAGAGACTTCACATTTTGAAAACTAATGCCTGTTCATTAAAGTGCATTGATGAAGCAATTCCAATTTGTCTTCTCATCATTTATCAAACCCACATGTAACTGCCAATGGAGGATAGCCCATGGCACCACCCTGGGAGGGACGCTGTTCCCTATAAAAGCAACAATGTGTTTTAGTTAGTTCAGGTGGCCTTACTGTGCCAAGACATGACATGCATTTGTCTCTTCTTGTCTTTTCTTGGTTTTGTTTTTGCCTTTTGAAGATCCTGAGACGTAAGCAACCAGTTCTTCATTCTGGTAGACATTAAATTTGTCAATTAGGGGCTGGGTGTGAAATATGAGTCTAGGGCCATTCCTGATTTCTTTTTCATTGACTGCAGCTGCTCTTTTTTCTTTTTTCTTTCTCCATGATACCTTCAGCCCATTCATGGAAGGAATCCATAAATGAAATTGATTGTCTCCAATAAGATAGGGAATTCAGGCACTTAAATGCCAACTAAAGGAAAACCAAAACCTTACAGAAAAACTTGGGTTCTGGATAACTTTCAAAGAACTCATCTCCCTATCTCGTGACCCTGGAATTTTTCCTGTCCTGACCTCCAGACACATGGCCAGCTCTCCAGGGCTGGGGCAGCACAGAAAGGGCTTCTCTTTTATTCCTAGGGCAGGATGTCTCCTTATGGTCCACAGCTACAGCTACCATTTCCATTTCCAAATCTACTCTCTATCCCAGGCTGCATCCAGAGCTCTTGTCCCATATTTCCATGGGCCAGCTCCACTTGGATGTCTTGTAGAAGCCTCTGTGGACTCACAGTCTAACTCTCTCTGCTTTCCCTTCCTCATCTCCAACCTGCTTCTTCTTAACTGCTTATCTCAGCCAGTGGCGTCATCCTCCAGCCAGAGGACGGAGCTGCAGAGAACAAGCCTGACCTACAACCTCTCATTCCCAAGGACCATCACCTAGGGCTGCAGATTCTACCTCCTAATTATCTTTCTTCCACGGCTCTTCCTCTTTCCTCCCCAGGGCACTCTCTTGTCTACAGTGCTCCTGATGTGTGTGTGTGTACGTGCACATGTGTACGTGTGTGTGTCTCTCTGTGTGTGTATGTGTAGCTAGGGATCAAGCCCAGGGCTTTGTACATGCTGATCAAGTGGTCTCTCCCTGAGCTGCATGCCCAGCTGCGTCATGATCTTTCAGGGGCATTATTGCAGGGGACACCATGCTGCTTGTCCTTTCTCAGTTCTTCTGGCTGAGTCCAAAGTCCACACCATTTGCAGACTTTTCTCTTAAAAAGTCACATTGAGCCAGGTGCAGTGGTGGCACACCACTGTAATGCCAGCAACTCAGGAGGCAGACGCAGGAGGATCACAAGTTGGAGGCCAGAGGGAGCCTGTGTAACTCAGCCAGTCCCTATCTCAAGATAAAAAAATATAAAAGGGGCTGGGGGTGCAGCCCAGTGGTGCAGTGAGTTTTTGCAAAATAAGTGCAAGGCCCTGGGTTTAACCCCCCAAGGAGTACACACACACACACACACACACACACACACACACACACACCCCACAAGGAATTTTATTGCTCCACTCCTTCCAAGTTCTGAAAAACTTCCCATTGTCTTTGGATGACATCAAGATTCCTTAGAGAGATAAGGAGTGCCCTTCACAATCTCACTGATGCCTGCCTGCTTTTCCCGGCCCTGCTCCTGAGCCCACCTCCAGAACCTCTCCCTCCAGCCACGGAGAGCCTCCCTGCCCTCTCACCAAGCAGAGCAGACTCCTTCAAGCTGCCTCTCTCCTCAACCTTGCCCTGCCCTGAATATCTTCCGGTCCCACTCAGGTCCCTCTATCATCCCTCACCACTCAGCTCCGATGTCACCTCTTTCTCTGGGCCTCAATGGAGATTCTGCTGCAGCACATCTCCTTGAAATGTTTTCTCTGTCTGTCTCCTTGGAAAGACTATAAACAACTCTAAATCAAGAGGAGTGGCTAATATTTCTGTGGCTTCCCTCTGTTGGCACATAGTAGGCATTCAATGAATGTTCGCTGGACAATTTGCAAAGTAGAAATCTAGGGTCAAAGTTGCTAAACTCCAGAGACTCCATAAGGAAAGGAAGCTGCCAGGACTTGACCACCTCACTCATGGGAATATTAATCTTGATTAATATTAATCTTACATGTGTGTACAGTTTATTTCAGGCACATGTTTGAACCAGGAACGAATAAGATATGGATACTCTGAAGTAATAATACATAGTGTTTACTGTGTGTAAACAGAGACAGTAGTATCTGTTTTCCAGGTATATATGAAAACTGAGATTAAGTAATGATCACACAGCTGATATAGATCATCATTTGATCCCAGAGTCTGGCTCCAAAGTCTGTGCTGCCACCTGCCCCAAGGCACGTCCTCTACTATAATAATACAAAGAATAATAGGTAACACATACTGAGGGCATTTCGTGGGCTAGGTTCTCCTCCTAAGGCTTTGTGACTAACCTTACAAGGAACCCGGGACAACTTAAGCCAGCGATATTTTGTTTTCCTCATTTGTAAAATAGGATAATAACACCTCTAATCTTACAGGGTTTTGTGGTATGGATTAAATAAAATAATACATGGAAAAATTTGAGTTGTGCAGAGTTACCTGCTTCTTGAACAATTGTTCATGCAACCTAGTGAACATGGTCTTCCCTGGGTATCTATGGGGATTGATTCCAGGACATCCCTGTTGTTGTTATTGTTGTTGTTGTTGTTGTTAGATGCAATTGAATTGGATCCAACTCATAGCGACCCTATGTACAACAGAACAAAACACTCCCAAAATCCATGCTCAAGTCCTTTAAATAAAATGTTATAGTATTTGCATAGGGCCTATGCATGCTTTAAAACTCATCTCTAGATTGCTTATAATACCTAATACAATGTAAATGCTACGTAATATCTGTTATACTGTATTGTTTAGGGAATAATGACAAGAGAAAAATTAGTACATGTTCAATACGGATACAATTTTTAAAAAATATTTTTGATCCTTGTTCAGTTAAATTGGCAGTTGTGGCACCTGCCAACATGGGGGCTGACTATACATGGAAAAGTCAGAATCCTGCAGACCTACCCAGTTCAGAGAACAATTATTCACACAACCCAGCAGATGCTCCTAGCTTTAAGGGAAATAAAGGTGGGGCAAGTAGAAACGATAGCACCTGCTGGCAGTGATCAGGGCCCTAGCCCTGGGATAGTCAAAGGTTTGTGTGACCAGGCACCTTGATGGAGGCAAACCCAGAGAGGGACAGCTGAGATTGGAGTGCTTATCTGTGCTTGTACTGAAAAAACATTAAAAGCCCTCCAGGGTGACTGCTATCATCTAAACCAGCATCTAGCCTATTTGTTGTTGTTGTTGAAAACCTCGAGGGCAGTACTAGCCTCTGAAGTCCAGGTACCAACCAGTCCCTACTTCTACTTATGAAGAATTAAATGCTTGGATTTGGCCATCTTGAAAATCCCACCTAAATCAATGTTCTTTGACCCCATGGCTTCTGTTTCTTACCCACCAAGAGACTTTTAAAGCCTATCTTTGCTGGTGGTCCAAAGGAAAGCATGTTCCAGAACTTGGGTGCCTCTCTCACAGTATGTTAGATATTCCCCACTCCACTGGCAAATTTGCTCTATCTTCAGATGTCTGTATCTCTAAATTTAAGAAAAAAATTCTCCCAAATCTATTAATCTTTATGGCTGTCTCCTTTCCCTGTCTCACTTTTTGAGAGGCCATTAGTTCTCCATCCCTGGTCTTAACCACCCCCTCTAATATTCCCTCTGTAACAACTTTAGATTGTGCTCCATTCCTGAAGAGGCACAGGATGAGGAAGTCTGTAGCCTGTCTAGCAGGGATGGACTGAACACTCTTAAATTAAAAGGAACAGGAGAAACACAAAGAGAATTTTTCTGCTTTGCATGAGGGAAATCCTAAGAAACTATTTTAAATATCTTTTATTTTCCCAGTGTCTTGTTTTTGGAGGTATGAGTGTTGGGAAGGGGAGGAATATGGAAGGGTGAGAGATGAAGAGAGAAAGACAGGACTTAGAGAGTCTTGGGGTAGAGGGAACACCCCACATGGGAAGCTGAAGGGGCATCCTGGAGTCTAACAGCTGGGTTGAAGGAATCAAGAGAGAAAAGTCACAGGAGAGAGAGGAAACATTTTTGTGAAGGAACAGGGCTCAGGGAGAGAAAAGCCCAAATATCAAGAGAATGAGAAAAGGAAAAGGCAGGGAAGTTAGTGTGAAAACTGAAAGAAGAAATCGCATTGCGTTAGGCAACCTAGAAAAGGAGCTTAGCTCCTTGGGGGTCTCTAAACACAGAGGCATGATCTAGATTTGAGGATGTGGGGGAGCATGTTCTAGTAATTAGAAATCTTGTACCAGTCCTTTTGTTTGCTTCTTTCCTATACTGTTTCTTTCTTCTTTTGTTGCTTCAATAAGGGTTTTGTTTTATTTGGAGGCACTGTTTCTGGCATTTCCTGATTTTATCTCCATTTGTACTTTTCCTGGGATTAAATGGGTTTAGGATCAGAGAAAAGTAGAACATGGGTGAAAGCAAATAAATAGAGTTAATAAACAGTCTTTGAAATGAACTTCTTACTCTGTTAGTGCTACTGTGGCCATGAAATGGTCTCATGTAAAAATCAGCAAAGGTGCAATTCTGAAATTTAAATGGCCGGTGGTCCTGTCAAAGGACCTCAGGCTGAGCTTTCCATTGAAGCCATTCATTCAAAAGGAGAGTTTCTAGGTACTACTCAGGTTCTCTCTAGGTAGAAGTCCACCTGGAAAGACCTGGGTGACACTCTGCCAGACATCCGTCTGAGCCAAGAGTGTTCTTGGCATTGGGCTTACTTAGACAACACCAAAATCATCAACAACAAAAATCAACAAACCAGGAGCTCTACCCTCATCCTGCCTTACAGCCATGTCCGTTTGCCTCTGGAAATGTAACATCTTTTTCTTTTCCATAAGGTTCAGGAAAAGTATTCAGGGGTCTTGGGGTGAAATATTCTCAAGCTCTTTGAGATATTTCAGCATTTCCCATGGTCCTAGGGGATTCCATTTTCTTCTGGCTCTATTAAGCTTTACAGACTGTGTGAACTTTAAATTTCCTGCTTCCTTGGAATGTTATTAGTGATCTATTCATATGTTTACATCTTGCAACACTGCAGCTTGGTTTATCTTTGTTGGAAAAAATTCACCCTATCTGCTAGCCTTGGAAGTATGGAAAACTGCTTTCTGTGGGACGATGCTAAATTCCCCATTCCCTTGATCATCCCCGTACCAAGTGCTTAAAGAACAGGAGCTTTATTGGCCTATAGACCTTGAGCAGCCTTAAGTTTTAAAAAACTGCAGAAAGTTGTTTTTCATCAAATCATGTACCAATGAAAGTCATTTCATACTTCTTTCTAAGAGCCTTTTAACTTTGATTAACAGTTGTAAAAAATATGCATTGATCCTGAAAATAAGAAAGTAAATACATTACTTCTTAGTAAGTTGTACTATTTAATATGATAAATCCTTGAAAATTTTGGAAAAGGGTGGAGCATGTTAAGAAATAAAATGCAGAATTCTTTAGAGGGAAAAGACAAGGAACTGGGAACTCCTGTGGAAGAGGTATCTTTGTATTAGAGTCATTACCTCTGACGTTGGGGTGTAGACATGTAAAGTTTGGTGTTTTAGTCAGCTTTCTGTTACTGTAACAAAATACCTGAGATAATAAACTTATAAAGAAGAAAGGTTTATTTTGGCCCAGAGTTTTGGAGGTTTTAGTCCATGACTTGTTGGCCCTGTTGCTTTGGGCCATTGGTAGCACATCATGGAGGGAGTGCAGAGTGGAGCAAAGCTTCTCATCTTATTCCTGCATTGTGAGAGGAAGAAAGAGGAAGTGGCTAGGGTCCCACAATCCCCTTCAAGGTCACACCTCCAATTACCTAAAATGTCCCACTGGGCTCTACCTCTTAATGTTTCCACCATCTACCAATAGCACAGTGCTGGAGAATAAGACTTTAGCACATAGGTCTCTGGGGGACATTCAAGATCCAAAATGTAGCATCTGGATTAGGAACTCATTCCATTGAAGAAATCAATGGGCTCTGACAGCTGTTGCCAAGTGGCCAGTTTCACCAACATGAAAGGAAGCCATGGTGCCAGACACAAGGGAACTGAGCCAAGAGGCACAGCTCATGAGGCACAGCTGTGGATTGTTGAAACAGCAATGTCTGCGCAGAACCCATTACTTACAGCAAGCCCAGGAGACCATTCTGGGTTAGCAGGCATTCTTTCAGATCAACTACATCTTTGTCTCTGGTTTGGAAATGTGCATATCCTCTGGTCATCTAACTCCAGCTCAGAGGTGGCCATGGGCTGGGGAGATACTGTTAGCCTTGTAGATGATGGAATACTGAGTAGGTGTTATCAGACCTGAAATGTGGCCAGTTAGATTTTTACAAAGATTTACCATATTTATTGATTCTTTTCTTTAAAAAGAATTATTATTACTATTACTATTATTATTTACTATTATTTGCTGTACTAGAGGGCTGAACCCAGGCTCTTGCACATGCTTTGCCTCACCCCTAGCCCATTTTTAATTTTTTAAATTGTGACAAGATCTCACTAAGTTATGCAGGCTGCCTCTGGCCTTGAACCTGTAAATCCTCTTGCCTCTACCTCCCGAGTTGCTGAGATTACTGGTGTGCACCATCACTCCAGGCTTTAAGAGAATTATTATAAGGCAGAAGAGAGATATAGGGATTGGATTGCTTGGAATTATTCTTAGATCCTCTAACCAATCTCTGGACTGGCCAACACAATAGCTGCCAGCCACATGTAATTATTCAAATCTAAATGAATGAAAATTATTTTAAATCAAGCAGTCTTTGTTGCACTAACCATGATTCAAGCACTCAAAGCCACAAGAGCAGGTGACTATCATACTAGACATGGTAGATAAGGAACATTGTCTTCATGGCAGAAGGTTCTAAGTACAGCTATAGAATTTCTTATATCCCTTGCAAGTATTATATAGGCACTTTTTTCTAGGACTTTCTGTCTCTTTTAAGCTTTTTATCTATCAAATGAGACTAACAAATTCTCTTTGAAAGAACTGCTATGAGATCTAAATGAGATAGTTACTGTATACAAAGCATATATCCCCTTGCCTAGCGCATTATGATGTTTAATTTAGACATGTGGTCTGACTGCAACCCTCACCCAGTTCATCCAGAATCGGGCCCAAAACATCTGTATTTTAAAAGTTCCAATAACCAGGCCTGGAGGTGTGTGTGTAACTCAGTGGCACATGAGGCCCTGGGTTCGATTTGGTTCCCCAGCACAGAAAAGAAAAAAATTGCCTGTAACCAAAATGTTTTTTTGAAACAAACTTCTTGGGAATCAGACTATTTTTATGGTAACCAGTCACAGGCATGGTTTGATAAAAGCCTTTCTCACTCCTAATAAGAGTAAATCTTTTCCTTTCCAAAGTCGTTTGTATCATAATAGGAAAGGAGAAAGGAAATGAGAATCCCCTATGAGTAGTAACATTTCTAACTCTGAAATACCCTCTCCCTTTTTTTTTAAAGTCCAATGAGATGAGAAATCTCTGCAGAGATATTTATATTGTAGGTGTCAACATAGTCTTGGGGCCAGACAAGCAGACTGGCTGCTCTCATGGGAACCTGGTATACACACTAAGGATAATTACTCTGAGCTACAGCTACTGACATGATTTTGCAGACTCCCTGCATGCAAAAGACTGATCATCCCCTGGAGAATGGGCCCAAACTTATTGCAACTGTGCACCACGCAGACCTACCTGAGCTGCTCCTGCCAACAGGTTCTTTGAGGTCTTTTGTAATTTGCATTCCTTGGGCAAATGGAATTTAAATACCTTAGGCAAATTTCATCCTGATGGAACACCAAGATGACATGTGGATGCTATGATCTCACTGTTTAGGATTTCTGCTTTATAATCATTGATGTATGCTTCAACAGACAGGTGAGGTAAAGCATTCAGCTCCTTTTCCCTTCACATTCATGAACGTTCTTTTCCATTTGAATAGCCCTTGCTTTTCAAAGCACCTTTTCAGATATCTCGGCAGCACTTCATAGTCTTCCTGTGTGATGCTAATGACATACTAGGATATTGCAGAAAGAGGGAGTGGGGTCCCAGGTCCTTCTGGTGCTAGGCTGCACGTTAAGAAGCCTGTAATGGGACTGGGGATGTAGGTCAGTGCTAGAGCACTTGTCTGGCATGCTCAAAGCTCTGGGTTCAATCCTCAGCAACAGACAAAAACTAAATAAACTTGCAGCCCCGTAAGTATTGTACCCACAAGTATTTCACTAACAACCTGAAACCGAGCTTTTGCCTTGTATTTGTTGTTTTTGTTAGATGCCCTCGAGTCGGGTCTGATGCATAGGGACCCTATGTACAACAGAATGAAACAGTCTCTGACACTGTGCCATCCCTGGCACTGTGTCAGTGCTTCTCTGCTGTTCATGGGATTTTCAATGGCTGATTGTTTCGGGTTGTTTCAGGAGTGGGCTGGCCTTATATTTATCTTGACCTACTTAATGTCTCCTTAATTCTCTCAGGAATGGGGTGATAAAATAACAATTTCTTTGGGACTCTAACTACAGTATTTATTTTGCTTTAGATCATCATTTTCCTCCTTATTCTTGAGTTGGATCCTGGAGCGATGGTGGATTGGCTCTTTTTGAGAAATGTGCCTCCCACCAGAGAAAGAGCAGCAAATAGCAAGTGGTCTAGGGCAGTGAACCTGAGCTGGAATCACAGTTCTGGTTCTTTCAGGTCTAGGAACTTGTCACTGACTCTGTAAACCACACCCTGGCCATAGAACGATGAAAATTCTCATGCTTTACAAGATGCGTGTGAGGTTTAAATAAATGTGTGCAAAGTGAACAAAAGTGGTATAAAGACAAGAAAGTAGCAATAAAATCCCACACCTCTGTAAACCCTTTCTTTTTCTATATCTGTAACAAATGATGTTGGATCATTAGCTTCCTCTATTTTTCTTTGCCTGCAGCCATAGCCCTGTGGCATCCAATCCCATCAGATCTTGGAAGCTAAACAGGGTCTGGCCTGGTCTGTACTTGGATGGGAGACCTCCTGGGAACACTAGATACTGTAGGCTTAGGAGAAGGACCTGGGAACCCACTCCCAAAAATCAATCCGCCACTGAAAACCCTATGAACAGCAGAGAAACACTGACAATAGTGTTTCCACTGTTGTATGTAGGGTTGCTGTGAGTCGGATTCCGACTCGTCGGCATCTAACATTTTTCTTTAGATTTTACTTTCAAAAATTTCACGTTGTCTCTACAGTCCTGAAAAAAACAGACATCTTAAAAAGAACCATTTAATTTTGTTAGATCTTTCTTACATATCCCATCTACAAATTGATAAGGATGCTTTGGATGGAATAATTTACCTTGAGCTTTGGTCACTGAAGCCCTCAGCTCCTCCTCCTTAGTGCATAAGAACCATTGCTCACTGCATTGGTTGGCATTACTGTTTCTACTTTAGTATCTGAGAGGGCCGATTTTATTTGTGCAAGAACAGGGTGATGCCAGCCTTGCTCACACCTGTCCCTAGTGCTGAGTAACTTACTAAGTGAGCTGAGTAGGCCAGCAGTTGAGTGCCTGTAAATCTACTTCATACTGGTAGCCTCATGTATGCAACCTATCAGTAACTTAAGGTTCCAGGACTCTTCAGACACATAGGAGGTATTCTGTCCTATGAAAATTTGAACATTGCTGGGTGAGGTGGCTCATGCCTGTAATCTCAGCAACTCAAGAGGTAGAGGCAGGAGGATCAGGTTCCAGGACACAGGCAATCTGCATAACTTGGTGAGACCCTGACTCAAAATGAAAAATGAAACATGTAGCCGGGCATGGTGGTGTACGCCTGTAACCCCAGAGACTCGGGAAACAGAGGCAGGAGGATTGCAAGTTCGAGACCAGAGGTAGTCTGTATAATTTAGGGAGACTCTGTCTCAAAAAAAAAAAAAAAAAAAGGGCTGGGGGCTCAGCTCAGTGGTACAGCACTTGCAAAGCATGCAAG
>VMDO01005536.1:0-54370 GCA_007922755.1 Pedetes capensis | reverse complement strand
TTTTGTTCTATGTGCCTTTTAAATAATTATAATGAGATTGGGTGGTTCCTGGCTTTCTACCCCCAGAGGCAATATTGCAAAATAAAATCTCTTCTAAAATGGGCATCATATTGTACGTGAGATGTGAGATTAATGAAAATTCCATCAAAGGCCTGAGAGTGTAGCTCAGTGGTAAAGCACACGCTCAGCATGTGCAAGGCCCTAGATTCAATGCCTTGCATCACAAAGAAAAAAAAAATCTATCACAACTCTTTAAGTTAGAATTAGTATCCAGAGCATCTACCTCTTTTTAAGATCCTGTAGGTTTGATTTCCCATCTCTGCAATCTCTTAAGTGGGCAGCCATGAGGGGAAATGAGGATTTAAGACAGATGGTAACCTAGATTCTTTTCCCTTCGAAATAACAGAAGCAAATCCAATCAATACACTTTAGCAAATAATAAATTTATTAGGTGCCTACAAGTACAAAACACCGAAAGCTGCTGTAGAGGATTATAAAGATGTGCAGGACTTGCACCTGCCCGCAAAGAGCTTACAATCTAGGCAATCAGTCACACGAAAAAGTTTTGGCCATATTGCTTTAGGGGATGTAAGCAGAGTTCTTGAAAATGTTCACATCCTTTGAATTCTTCCCTTGTTAAAGACATAAGAAACCTTTTCAACAGGGAAGCGAAACATGGGAAAGAGAGCTTTTGTGTCATGAATCGGTGACCCTGACTTTGCTTATACGCATCTTTCTGTTGCTGCTGCTTATTCTTGTTACTTTCTCGGCATCGTTTCCCCACGGGACCTTGGTGTGGAATCTCCATGCTTCCTGAACCTTCACCAGGGTTTCCTGTTTGTGAGAGAGGGGCTCAGTTGCAGATTGGCCTTGGAATGATGCACAGTCTCATTTTTCCTTCAGTGAATCTATGTTCTGATGTTAGCTGGTGCTAGGTTGCTATGCTTTGCAATCTGTGCTTTCAAGGGTGGGAGGAAGATACAATACAAAGGGAAGCAGGCCAGGCTTTTCCCGTACTTTCAACAGTCAATAGTGCACTTACTGATTATATTCTGTACAGGTATAGAGCAAATTATAAACCTCTTCCTTTATTTATTTTTTTCACTTAGACTGTATTCACGTGAAGTGTATTTACAATGGGGGGAGGGGAGCTTTGAGGTACAAAACCCAAAAGAATATCTGAGGTATAAATACAAGTACATTTTAAATAATAATCTTTATCATGCTTTTATCTATGTCTGAAAGCACAGTGGACAGACATGTGTACATGTTTCATAATAGAATGGTATATACAACATACAATCTTACAAATCTGGAAGCCATCAAAATTGAATATACAAGTATATCTTCATGACCAACACTGATATCCAAAATACTCAAATTTTAAAACTCTAATCTGATTTCCCCAAATTCTTCAAAGAACCTTTAATATAACACTGACAATGGTAACTAACTTGTTATAGCAAAATAAAAATCCTTCTTTAACTCTCATTCATACTTTATTCACTTTTGATCCATACAAAATAAATTTACTAATACTGTCTCTTAAATCAATCATTACCATCACAGTAAAACCTGTATAAAGACCACCCTTTCAAAACATTGTGCTGTTTTTTCTTCACTTCAATTACTATTTCTCATTATTACTAAAACCATATTTTAAGGGCATTTTAAGGGAGAAGAAAAAGAAATGTAGTAAGAATAACACAAAACAAAAAGTCATAAAACCAGAAACCTATTTGCTGATAAGAACTAACCCAATTAATACACATAGGTAGCTTTCAGGAATGCTGTTAATACCACCACCACCACTACCAAAAAAAAAAAAAAATCCTTTGTGTTTGTTTAACTTTACAGGAATTTTTACAGGAATTTCCTTGGGACATACACAGTTTCCTATGTTCCCATGTATAGTGTCTTAAAGAGTTTACGTTACAAACATTGAAAGGTAAAGAACTTTAACAGGCAAAAAGTTTTGATTCAGGAGTAAATGTTAAGAGTGTTTGGTTTTTACACCTCACTTAAAACAAAAGGAAACAAATAAAAATAAAATAAACACACAAACAAAAAACCTTTTGCTTTGGAGCCAGTAAGGATGGTGGGAAGGGAAATGTTTGTTCCTAAACTAATCTTACTGGTTAAAACTGTATCACTATTTGCAATTAGATCTAAAACCACACTGCATTAAAAAATGAGTGCCAGAGTAAATCTATAATTACATTTAAGGTAAAGAAGTTGCTGGAGAAGAAATATGCTTACTAAACTGGAAAAAAATTCAATGGGCAAGGGAGCTGGGTCCCCTTTCTGGATGGATCCCTGGGTAGTCAGATATTGCAGATTAAACTGAACCTGGAGCATCAACATCTTTCTTGGAGGCATCTCAGTGTTCCAGACACTGCATTCCAACTTCTACAACTATGCCATTCAACCAGCCACAAACACACATTCACACTCCTCTGTGCAAACCTTTCTTTGCTCATCTCAGCGAGAAAACCTGTCAGAGTACCAACTATTCCAGTGGATACACCAGTCCCTCAACACACTGCAAATAAATGACATAGGTACACACACATCGATAGCACAAGAGAATGAAGTCTCTTCATTATCTTCCATAATGTATTTAAAGAATTTTGCTTCTCAGAAGCAACTTGAATAAGAATATAAGTACATTTTTTTTTGCACAGTCTTATATATTCCAGTCAAGGTCTATAACACAGACCTTAAACAAACAGAAAGCAGCTTTAAAAATGTATCAAATCGCTACAGTCAATGTCTACACTCCAACTTGAATTTGTTTCCGCATCAGACACAGATTCTTCTGAGGACTGGCAAGGTTCCAGAAACAATCATCCAGGTGGTGGACACACTTGCTGCGCCTTGGTAATCACCTTGACTTGGTGTCCTTGGTTTCAGTGCTCTGATTACTAAAGGAGTCTCGGATCTTTACCACTTCGGCTGCACACAAATGTCCAAAAGATTTTGTGTACCACTCTGGCATGTGGCCCCTGTCACAGAAAGGAAAAGCTGGTGAATCATTTACATTAGAAAGCACCGAAATAACATGAAATTAGTCATTAATACACATCCATGTTTTTTTCTCTTGTTTGTGGTGCTGGGGATTGAATCCAGGGCCTCGCACATGCTGGCAAGTACTTTACTACTGAGTTACACCCCTTTGCCTCTACCTCCTTTTCTCGATGAGCAAAATGTGTAAGTAAACACTGTATGCTTTTATCTTCAGAGAACTGCTTGGCATTTGCATATATGGAAGCAGAAGTTTTCCAAGGAGCAACATATGGAGCATAGATGTTGAGGGGAACTGCTCAGGAAAAGTTTATGTCACAGAAACAAATCAGTAAGATGTAAAGATTTCAAAGAAGACTCCATGTGGCATGAAAGATTGATTAAAGAGCTCTTAGAAGTTCATTTTGGGGGTCTATATTACTGCATTCCACTCATTTTGAAATGAATATGAGTTCATTTATGGCATAGGGTATAGGCCTAACTAATCAACTACCACATTATATTGTTCAAACAGTTTTGAATTTGAGAAATATCTATTTGCTGGTTCAAACATATAAAATATATCATTTCCTGTGGAATAAAATTTATGGTAGAACCACTCAACTCACATTGCTTTAGTAACACGTTTTCTAAGGAATGAGGGAGCGGTATTAGTAAAAAAGACCAGCAAACATGAAGGTACTGCTTGATAAACACCACTCTTCAAGGAGTCATCAAGCTACAATGATATATTCAGGCCATTCTTTGCATCAGACAGAAAATCTGAATCTTCTTCATGGGCCTCCCAATGTCAAAAAGTCCCAAGCAGAACGTACCTCATATCAACCCTGCACATATAGGTGAGTTTGGATTTTCCTGCCCCGCAGGGTTCAATCAAATATCTGGACAGAAGCACATTAACCCTCACACCCACCACGGGTGCCCGGTCATGATCCACGGAGGTGAGTAAGAGGGCACAGGCTCCCTTGGGTAAATTGGTCCTCCATGTCCTGTGGAGGTAAAACCAGAGAGGGGGGCAATGTGATTTCCTGGAAGCCAACTTGAAAGTGGTGCTTCAGTCATGGAGGAGATGGTGAAGGTCCAGGCTCAGTGCCATGTGTGACCCACGCCTGGTAAATACCACACCCCATCCTAAACCACAGCACACAAACTCTGAGATGAATAGCCTCATGCAGAGCCACTTCTTCTAAGGGTATATATGCTCAGGCGTTCACCTCTTCGGAAAGAGAACCGATCTAAAGTGTTTCTATAAACCATTTTTATATTTCACAAATGTCTCAGAATGTGGACAGCCAAAGGATCACCGAAAAGTCCTGGACGAACAATGTGACATTTCCTTGAAGATTTTTGGAATTCCTTTTCCAATAATATCTACAGAGAATTTATGAATTACATTAAACCAGCCTTAACCACATCACATGTAGGACTCAAATATTATTTCCTGCTTATTCATTCACTAGCTATTTCTAACCAGAAAATCTATCCTAAAAGGGGCAGATATCTGTAACCAAGGATCATATTCATTTGAATATGCCTTTCTTTCTGAGCTCAGTTCCAAGAGTTCGAATCATATGTAGCCAAACACCCTGGTGGAATAAACACGGATTGTGTGCTATATTTCTAAGGGTTCACTCAAAGCTGTTTTATTTTAAATAATGTAACCATTTTGTAGTCTGCAGCTGTACCACTGTGGTGTCTGATCCCATCAGATCTCGGAAGCTAAGCAGGGTTGGACCTGGTTAGTACTTGGATGGGAGACCGCCTGGGAATACCAGGTGTTGTTGGCTTGGGAGAAGGATCCGGCAACCTACTCCCAGAAAACAATCAGCCATTGAAAACCCTATGGATAGTAAAGAAGCACGCCCAATAGTGTTTTACCTGTTGTACATAGGGTTGCTATGAGTCAGACACTGACTCAAAGGCACCTAACAACAACCATTTTGTAAGATTCAGTACATATAGGCTCAGCTCTGATATTTAGTCGTCCATGCCACACTTATCAATTTGGATGATCTCACCTCAGCACAACGAAGTCTCGAGCAGGGTGGGGTGCCATACTGTTTTGGACGTATTGATAAATTTCCGTCTGGCTGTCCAGGATTTCGATCACTTTCGAATCCAACAGGTCAACATCCCAGAGGTGCTGCTCTTTGAGTAGGCGCTTTAAGATTTCCTCAGGAGTAGCAGGGACTTCGATGGTTGACCTCCAAAGTCTTAGAGGGGGTCCTTCGCTCACCTGAAAAGAGGATGCATTTTTCAGTGCTAAAACAAGTCACATGTACCTTGACACTGAAAGCCAATTGTGAGTGAAGGACATGTCCTACATTCAGAGGCTAACAAATCTGTTATGGTAGTAAGCTACTGTCCCTGAGGACCTCCAAGATCAAGACAAAAAGTGAACAGAACAGCTGGGCCAATCCTGGACAAAATCATGACATCTGTTTTTCTGGGACCTGTATCAGGGTGACTGTGATAAAATAAGATCAGTTATTTGCACCCCAATGCCTGTACGGCCATACAGACTATTTATTTTCAAGGTGGTGGCGACAGTGTTAACAAATACCTCCATGGCCTATTGTGCCAAAACACACACGATGCCTACAAAAGAGTGACTAAGAACAGATCGGTGTGTATGATGAAAAAATCTAAGCATGCCCTAAAATGTCCCATTATAGTCATTAGTAAAACATTCCAGGGAACTCTAGGGTGATCCTGTGAGAACAAAGGATTTCATCAGCCACAGACTGAATCCTTGTTAGTCCTCTTGAGACCGATCTTCACAACCACCTGGGGAATGGGATCACCTGGCTGCCCAGCTCTCAATGACAAGTCTGGGCTGTAAACTCCCATGAAGATCATAGTTGGAAAAAGAGTCTTATCTCTGATGACCTCAAGTCCTAACCATGGGAAATCAGTGAGGGAAAAGACTCACCTTCTTGTAGGACAGCTCAGCCTGCTCTGAAGTGGAGTAGCTGACCCAGCCTTTAAACTTCTCTTTGACCTCCTTAAATAGGCCGTCCACACAGTCCTGGAGGAAGTGTTTGTAGTCGGCCGATCCGTCATTACTCAGGTGTCCCAATGCCTCCAGGGTGAGGGGCTTCAGCTCTTGCTCAGTGTAGGAATTACGGCATTGGCTCATTTCCTCAGGAACCTGGGAGGAACACGAAAGACCAAAAGGTGTTGAGTCTACCAGTGTTCACCTCAGGACCCATTGGTGGAAGCTGCGGGGCACAAGCAACAGCCCAGGTGCTCAAGGCTGTCCACTCCCATTCCCAATAGATGGGGTGGGGGCAAGGGGTGGCCCTGCCAGCTTTATGTAGTATCATGAGGACACAGGCGGATCACCTCCACAAATGTATCTGAAACACTTAGTTCTGCGTAAGCTATGTTTCTTTGCAAAGTTAGAGTAGGAAAGTAAATGGAAAAAAAATAGGGCTAACGTGGATCTAGGCAAGTTTCTCAAACACCAAATTTTAGTTCCAGATAATTTGTTGCTTTCACTTTTAAGTCAAGGGATATGGAAGTAGGCAATTTAATTAAAAATTATTAACTTTAATGAGTATATGAATGTGTGTGTGCATATGTGTGTATATATATACACACATATATATGTGTGTGTACATATATATATACACATACCTTTGTGTATTTATACATATGACATTTTCAGGCTATATATATGTATACACACACACACACACATACATACATACATATATATATATATATAAAAAATCCCCAGTTGTGTGGAAAAGATCATTTGCTAAGATACCAACAGGTATGAAGCCTATGATTTTGCTTTGCTCCCATTCATATTATTCTTGGCACAGGCCAAGCTTCCCAGCTCCTTACCTGGAAGAGCTTCTTGCACTCAGCGATCATGTGGGCCAGGCCTTGAGTGGCCGCTAGGTTTTCATTTAAATCTTTCTGATCTGGTTTGCCCAAACTCTGTTTTCTTTGCATTACCCTAAGTGGAAGAAGTAAAGGAGGAGGAGAAGTTATATATTTATATATTGTTAATTAGTGTATTACTGTAGGAAACTCAAAGGAAAGAAAAACACTTCCCTGGAGTATATTTATTGTTAAGTGACTCAAGAGTTCTTTTACTTTGTTCACCAGAGTTCCTCAGAGTTTTATCAACAACATAAAAAAAAAAAAAAAAAAAAACCTACTCAAGAGACATGTTTTTAATGAAACCCAGGCTATTGAAAGTCATTTCATTAAACAGTTAATGTCTTACACAGGTGCTTGTAAGGGCTGAGTCTATGTGGGGAAGCAAGGTAGCTTCTGAACAGTATGGGTAAGAGCTGGGGTACATGGTGTCACTATCCTTACCATTTAAATAGACAAGATCCCCTCTCACTGGTGAGGGGTAAATCTCTTTCCCAGAGTGTTGTCTTGTTCTTATCTGATCTCTCTTTTTAACTCATCTCTTCCAGTTCTCTATCCCATTAAAGCTGGAATACCCCAGAAAACTTTCAGCACTAGTTAAAAGGATGTTCAAGGATTGTATGGCTTTCAAGAACAAAGCTGACTTCAACTAGCACAGCTAGGCCCCACATCTCTAGCTGAGCAATATTTTTGGATCCTTTAGAGTTGAGGAAAAGGAGCAGCTGGATGGATTTAGGATGAGGGGTTAAATTCAACTACTCTGCTTCATGCCTTCTAAGAGGTCTTCACATGAAATATTCATAAACGAAGTGCAAACTGGCTCTGCCATTTCTTCCTGGCAGGTGTGGGTAAGTTACTTACTGAACTAACTAATCTTTCCCTAATTTTCGCTTTTCTCATGTGAAAAGCAGACACTTGTAATATCTTTACCTCCCACGATTGTTAAGAGGATGAAACAAAATGATCACTGGAAAGAGAAGAGTGTTGTATATGGCACAGAATAAGTCCCTAGCAAATATCAGCCTTTGTTATATTTTAGATTCCTTGACTTTCTCCACAGCAACCCCCATCTTGTATACACGTGTTCTAGGCGGAATTTTGTAACTGATTGGCTTAGGCCAGATCCAGAATAGCAGCAATTTGGAGGTTCCACATTATCATTTGTTCTCTGAGACTTGACTATTTCAACCTTGGGGACAGGTTGGCAGTTTGGCTTTATTGACCACACAGAGGCAAAGGCGGCAGGGATGGTCTGCCCTCTTTTATAGGCCAGTAAGTCCATATGGTTCTTTGCTGACAGAAAGTACTCAATTTGTCCTAGATTAAAGAGTGATCTCAGCAAAGCAGGAGTCCAAAGCATTCTCTCTCAAAATCAGCCTGTTGTTGGGTGCCGTGGTGCACACCTGTAATCCCAGTGACTTGGGAGGCTGAAGCAGGAGGATGGTGAATTAGAGGCCAGCAGGTGGCCTGCACAACTTCATGAGGCCCTGTCTCAAAATAAAATAGTAAAAAAGGCACTGACAGTGCAGCCCAATGGTAGAGCGCCTGCCTAGCTCCTTCAGTCCCCCAGAACTGCCAAAACAAAAAAACAAAGAACAAAAAAACTTGTCTGTTATGAAGTTTTCTAGAAAGTCACACTTTCTAGAAAGAACTGAGGAGAGGAAGCAGAAGCACAAGGGAGCTGTGTGGGCTGTGAATGAAGCACACCTGACTCATTTTTGCTTGCTTAAGAGCCCAACAAGAACCCAGAGACAGCCACAGAAGGAAACGCAGCCTGCCTCAGAATGAAGAACGGAGCACATGCACCTCCCTTCTGACCTGTACCTTGGAGAAGAATTCTCTCTTTTCAGGGTGTTGAGGTGGAAGAGCGAAGGTGCTAAGCACACGGCCAGGTTGGTCGGCGTCATCTGGTTTTCTTTTACAGCTGCTGTGACGTCACTCAGGAAGTAAAGAAGTGTCTGGAGAACCTCCCGGTTCTCATCAGGCAGGAGCATAATGGCGGCCTTGATAGCCTGGAGGCGCTGGTCCTTGGGCACATCTGCAGGGCACAAGTATTTCCCCATCAGCTCAGTGATTTTCCACATACGTGGCAAGGACATGTCCCAAAGCAAACATCAGCATCAAACACTGAACAAACACTTGCAGAAAGCATACTACAGGTTAATAAGGAAGAAATTATGGGCTGCCACCAGCGTCACTACCCTCAAGTATTTCCTGCCTTGTGGAGGAGTTAAAAATTTTTAAACACCCACTACAGCAATATACTCCTAAATCCACCTCAGAGTTCAGCTGTCGTTGACATGTTCTTTTAGTTTACAGAATAAATGTTTCTTCTGAGTACTTTTTAAAAAATGCTCTGATTTAAAATCTCAATTACTGAAATCACTATACACTTAAACTTTTGTTTTGTTTCAATGAAAACTCTTATCTGAGATACCTATAAGAGGGTAAGAACTGAGATCTCCTAGCCTTGACTACAAAAGGTTCAGCCTCTCTGAGGACAGTCATAATTTTGATTGATTTGCTCAATCTGGAAATGGGAAAAGTTGTCAAAATATTGAGTCAATTTGAACAACAGATTTGACTAGCAATTTTTCAAGTTTTAGAAGTCCACCAAGGGGCTATTCTAGAGATGCATATTAATATGGGAATATATAAAAATGCAGATAAACCCCTAAAGTACATGTAGGAAATGCTAAACCCAATGTTCAGGTCTCCCTTACTAGGCAAACCTCCTTAAAAGCATGCGGTGGAAAAATCAAGTCACTCACATGTAGCTCCATAAGACAAACTGATTAAACAGCTCCATGGTTACAATACATAACAAATACCATGGTGGGGAAAATGTGACCTGAGTCTTCATAAAATATGAAAGGACGAAACAAATAATGAAATAATCCAGACCAGTTTCATTTCTCATAAGATGAAGTCCAATGCGCCAGTTCTAAAGACAATTTCAGCACTAAGAGAAGCTGCTTTTAAATCACACTGCCGTAATACCACAGTGAGCCAAGAAAAACACAGGCTGTAAAAGCTATAATCCTGATTTTGATCATTAATTTCGACAACTGTTTGTTTTAAGCTTTGCTTAAAAGTGAGAAGGGCATGGGTATTGTTTTCCCAAGTATTTCTGGCAAGGGCTATGATGAATAACAGAAAAAAGATTATTTATTCATTTTACAGTGAGATAAAACACACAGACACCTGTAAAACTTTAAATACAACAGACCTGCCAGAGAGATATGAAGCAACTGAAATTTCTGTCACCAAGGGACAGAAAGAGAGAGAGAGAGAGAGAGAGAGAGAGAGAGAGAGAGAGAGAGAGAGCAAGCGAGGAGCTTGGTACCTGCTCTTTATCTAAGCATCTTAGATAACACCGTTCTACAAACAAATGAAAGAAGGAGCTGGATCAAGTTGTAAAAATGTGCATCTGCTTCAGCACTTACAGACTGAAGATAAGGCAAACTTGTTGTTGTTGTTAGGTGCCATCGAATAGGTATCTGACTCATAGTGACCCTAAGTACACAGGCAAAACACTATTGTCGGTGTTTCTCTGCTGTTCATGGGGGTTTTCAATAGTGGACTGATTTTTGGGAGTGGGTTGACGGGTCCGTCTCCCAAGCCTACAGAACCTGGTGTTCCCAGGCAGTCTCCCATCCAAGTACTAACCAGTCGCGACCCTGCTTAGCTTCCGAGATCTGACGGGATCGGATGCCACAGTGCTACAGCTGCAGGCAAGAAAATTTACTTTCTAATTATTCAGTAAGTATACAGAAACCTATTTGATGAATAAGGAGCCAAGGAAGATACTGATGAACTGTCCTTCTAAGAAGTCACTAGGCAAGTTCTCCTGCCAAAAGAATGACGTCAAAGGAAGCTACAAGCCTCAGTTGCCACCCCGCCCCCCAACATCAATAATCTTAATAAGATCCAAGAACACTTACATTGGTAGATCTGTAGAAAGGTTTCTGAGAGCTTGTTTGTCATGAGTGGCTCAGGAAGATCTCGAAAATACTGCTTCAACATGTCTGCCACATCATAAGCGGACTGTCCTTCGTAGCTGACACAATCTGTGGCACTTTCATTCATCTGGCGCAAAGCCTGAATCCGGGATTTGACACCTGACTTTCTGAAGAGCCCCACCTTTTGGAAGAAAATCATTAGGTGTCAGGATAGAAACATCTTCCCTTCAAAAGTGGAAAAAGTAGCATGCCTCCTAGCTCCCCTGACCATGTGGGAGTCACAGGCCGCGGCTCTCACCTGATCCAGACAATGGTTTCGGAGGTAGCGCATGGCCTGCTGGATGCTCTGAGGCAAGGGCTGCCCCGTGCGCTGCACGTTGACTGTCAGAGGGACCCCAAACACACTCCGGTCCTTGTAGTCTGGAACCTTGATCCTTTTCATAAACTTGGGCACAGCCCTGTTTAAAGACATGGTGGGCGGATGTGTTCAGTTGTCTGTGTACACTTGTCCACCTCTGCAGGCCCTAGATCTATGCTAATGGGGTACCTATTTAAGTTTAAATTTAAGTAACCAATTCAGTTCCTTGGCTCGATTAGCCACAGTGCAAGTGCAAACTGGTCATTTGTAGCAAGAAATTGAGGCACTGGACTGTGCAAATACAGAACATTTGCATTACCACTGACAGCTCTATAGGCCAGTGTTGTTCTAGACCAGGGATACCTAAGCTTTTGGCTTCCCTGGGCCACACTGAGTAAAGAATTGTCAAGGGCTATACATAAGTTATTTAAAATACAGTTAGTACATATACATGATTAGGAGAGGTTCATAAAGAAAATAAATGCTAAAAAAATCAGGATGCTGAGAGACTGTGAGGCTGCATTATTAGCTGTCCTATGCCACATGTGGTCCAGGGGCAGTGGATTGGACGTGCCTGTCCTCGACATTTTAAGGGATAGGGCTATGAAGCCTGGTCACATTTCCTCAGCTGGGGATAGTTCTTGCCCAGCCAACCTTGAGAACTGGGGTCTGGATCATTAAGGGAGCCAGTGGGATTCCTCCCAAGATGGCAGTACAGGAAGGAACAGAAGCAGAAAACATGTAATACCCTAATTAGGTGATTTTGGTAAGAATTTGAACAACAAATTCCCACTTGTCCTTGAAAGATTAAGAATCCCTTCTGGGTTCTTGATGATATCGACAGCAATTAGGGTAAAAAATTCTGGTGAAAACAGCAAATATATGACATTGGTCTAATGTAATGAGAACCAACTCTAGGGCTTAACAGTGCATGACCTGAAGTCAAAGTAAATTCTCCTGCTGATGACTCCAGAGAATATAAAATCTTTAGGTTGCTAAGGGAAGATGGAAAAGAGACAATGGTGGTTTTGTGAGCCTCCCCCAGGCGCCCTGGAGTCCTGAACCAGGCCCACCCCCAGCAGTATACACAACAGCAGGAAACCCATGTTACGCATTTAACGCTGCGAAGCAGACATCTGAGCTCTACAAATGACCCCTCTGAGTGACACGAGAAAGGGCAGGGCCAAACAGGAAAGGGACGCTGGGCAGAATTTCTCCCTGCTGCAAGGATTCCACAAAGCCAGGCTTTTATGTTTGGTTTTTGACTCGCTGGAAAAATTGACCAGGACTCAAGAACTTTTAGATTCTTGAGGGTTTGGTGGGCAACTCAGAATGGAGAATCTGAAATATGCAGTTTTAAATAGCCAGCAGGGAAAATATTACTCTAAGCACCGAGGAATAGCGCAGAAGACCAACCGCCCTGACTTCTGAGTGCTTACCCAAGGCCACACCGAGTTGCTCTTTATAGCCTAAGGAAAGGTAAAGCCAAAGAGCAGAGCCGCATTTGCGTTTCCATACAGTTAAGCATACGGCATTATGGCTAGAAGTGTGCATAATACTTGCTTTGTTGGGGGAGCAAAGCCCAGCTGCGGAATGTGGAAAGGAACACATTATGCTCCCCACCGAGAATCTGAAGCATGTGGGGATAAACCGGTCAATACTTATTTCTGTCATTCAGAACAAACAACTTCTGTATTTAGCGGGGCTCACGGAATGACTGCCCTTGCTCAGGAGGTGTCTGATGCTGCAACTACGCTCACTGTACATCCAGGCTCACTGTACATCCAGACGAGGGAGAAGCCGGAGAGAGAAAGGCCAGCTGCCTCGCCCTGCAGACTCCCTCAAGTGACTTTGGTCAGCTACAGGGCACGCCAGTGAAATGTGTGGCTGCTCTGCTTTCCTAACAGCTGGATAACAAACATTCCCATGAGTGAAAGGACATCAGCTGCTATTACAACATACATTGAGATGTCGATCCAGAAGCAGTTTTTGATTTTGGATGAAGAGTGGAAAAATTAATATGTCCACAGATTAGGGCATACCCATGACCCCATCCAGCCTTCACCGTTTAGAACTCACGATGCACATACCCAAGGCTGGATTTTCAAAAGCCAATTATGAAGAATTCATCTAATAAACTTCAATTTTATTCACATATTCATTTGTAATATTTTATATTGAATTCCTTAAGTTAATTACTATTTGAGCATTTTTTTTTTGGAAAATAAACCAACCTAAACTCCTTAGCACAGGTAGATTTTTGAGTGATGCTTAAAATGCTCATATCAAAAATGATCTGTAGGGCTGGAGATGTCGCTCAGGGGTAGAGTGTGTGCTGAGCAGGTATGATGCCCTGGGTCTGATCCCCAGCCTCCTCTCTCCAGCCAAAATTGCAAAAACATGCAAGAATATGGCCAGGTAATGTCTATCAAGCATTTCAAAGATGATCTTATAACATCTTAACATTTCTCTCTCCTTCATTCTAAAAATCTATACTATCTACTGTGGGTAATTCCTACCACCGGAAAGAAGGCACCTGGACCAAGTGATGTCCAAGTGATGTACTCTCACCCCAACCAACTGGCTAACATTATTTAGAGAGCTGAAAACTCAATCAACCAACCTTGCTCATAATTCTCTGAAACTACTGGCTTGAGCAGTATTGAATATGATCTCAAGAATGTGGACTGACTGCAGAGGAATGACAGACTGAGGAAACTAATAAAGGACAGAACTGTCACCGTCTTAGTGTGGGGACAGCCTTAGGTTGCTGATCAACATGACCCACAGTTAGTGTTTACAGACCAGTTTAGGCTCTTACCAGCTAAAACCATGCTTGTTGGAAGGTGTGTACTTCTCTAGCAGGGCTGTCAACTTCAGGAGCGAGTATTTCTGTAGTAGGTTCATCTGGGCCACAGACTGGCAGTTAATCTGCAGAGATACAGAGTTTAGGCTCGGCCGGTGAGAGCTCTGGAAACTGTGCCATCTCAGTCTGTGCCTGGAAGAGAACAGGGTGAAGTGAGTGAGCACAGATGCAAAACCAGCTGTGGGCTGCCCGCTGGGATCTCAGGACTAAGTATACTCAAGCTTTCCTCTAATGTTTTACTCCCCAGTGGTAAGATGTTCAGCTACTCCTTGGTATCTACGGGGGTAGTTCCAGGACACTTTCTGACACCTAAACCAAGGACATGCAAGTCCTTTAGAGAAGACAGTGTAGTATTTGCATCTACCTACATTCACCCTCCTGCTTACTATAAATCCTCTCTAGATTACTTATAATACTTAATGCAATATAAATGCTTTGTAACTAGTTGTTATACTCTACTATTAAGTATATGGTAAGAAAATAACGGTAAGAAAAATGTCCATACATATTTAGTATGTTGTTAGGTGCCATTGAGTCGGGTCCAATTCACAGCAACTCCATATATAACAGAATGAAACACTACCCAACACTGTGATGTACGCACGACCTTTTTTATGTTTATGCCCATTGTTGCAGACACTGTGTTTCTTCTCATTTTGGGCCATACTACATCAGCAAATGGAGTCCCAAGGGCTTTACTTCATTTCTGTCATTAAGGTTGACTGTACTTTGAGGAAGCAACTCTTCCCCAGTTGTTTCTTGAATGCCTTGTGGCTTTGAGGGGCTCATTTTCTGGCACTACATTTGACAGTGCTTTTCTACTATCCATAGGGTTTTCAATGACTAATTGTTTTGGGAATGGGCTGCTGAGTCTTTCTCCCAAGTCTGTCTTAGTCTGGAAGCTCAGCTGAGACCTGTCAACCATGCTGAAATGTTCATTATAGACATTTTTTTTTTTTCCAGTGCTCGGGAATTGAACCCAGAGCCTCAGGCATGCTAGACCAATGCTCTACCACTGAGCTACACCCTCAGCCCTCAGACACAATTTTGTTTTTTCCCCAAATATTCTTCATCTGTGGTTAGTTCAATCTGCAGATACAGAATCTACAGATTCTGAGGAGGGATGACTGCTGTATATAACATAAAATTTGCCATCTTAACTATTTCTGGAACTGGGGTTTAGCTCAGTTGGTAGAGTGCTGCTCTGCAGTCTCTGAGGACCTGGGTTCGAGCCCCAGCACTGCAAAAACAGAAGGATGTGGCAATCCACTTCCGAAGCAATCAGTAACTAAAAACCCTATGAGGGCTGCTGTGAGTCAGACATGACTCAACAGCACCTAACAATAACAGCCATTTCTAAGAAGACAGTTCAGTGGCATTAAGCCCACTCACACTGATGTGCAGCCATCACCACCTTGCTCTGCACTTTTTTCATCTTTCCCAACTGAGTGTCTGCATCCCTCTGCAATACCCCTTTCTGAATGCTGGGATTTCCTGGTCTCCTTGGGAACTGACACAACTAGGAATGTCAGGTTCTTCCCATTTCCCCCCCGCAGAACCACGGAGGCGGTCCCTTTCTGGTCCCTCCTCACTGGGGAGGGACAGCTAGGCTCTTACCTACTGCACCTGGTCAGGGAAGCCCCCACCCCGGAGTCCCTTCTTTCGGGGATGTCGGCAGGCTCCTCAGGCTCATTCAGGGAGTTGCCTGTGCTGTCCAGGTCACTGGGTGTGGCTCGGTCGTTGTCCACATCCAGGTGTATCTGTTTTGGAGACGACGGGCAGGGAGACACGGAGTCCAGGGCTGAGTCCGAGTCTCCCTCATCCGAAAACTTCTCTGACCACTGGTTGACTATCCGCTGCATCCCCTTCACGTGGTAGAGGATGTCATCCAGCTCGGGGAAGATGTCCTCGTTCTCGAGGTCGGCCAGGTCTCCTGAGCTGGAATAAAGGATGGAGCCCGGCACGTTGTCGTAGATACTCAGGCGGCTGCTCAGGGAGCTCGAGGAATTGCGTCGTATGAGTTCCTTAGGGCTGTCATTGCTGTTTTCCCTCCTTAGGCTGATATGGCTGGGGCCGTGGAAGCTTCCAGTCCTCCAGTTCACAGAGCCGTTATTTCCTGAGGGACAGAAACTGCCGTTGGAGAGGGCCTTGGGGAAGGTGCCGGGCTTGTGATCTTCAGGGATGTAGAACACTGTGTCCTCTGGGTAGCTCTCCCGGTTTTTAAAGTTCTGCTCCATCACACTGTTAAACGTGGACTGACTGAAGGGATCGAAGCCCTCTAGATACATGCCCACCCGCTTGCTGCAGGCACTGAGGCTCCGTGTCCTGGTGACTGGGCTGGGCGTGCTGACGGCGCTGCTGGTCTCAGACTGGCTGCTGCTGCTGCTGGTCTGCGTGGAGTTGGACACGCTCCTCTTTCGTACCATGGGGACATTGATGTGATTGCCATTGAGGGCCGAGATCTCCACGCAGTTCAACTGCTTCAGCTTCTCCTCGTCTATCCCCTCCTGCAAAATGGGTCCGCTGATGATCAGCCCCAGCTTGGAGGGGGCCTTGTGCTTGCCATGGTGGGAGCCCTTGAGCTTCAGGCTCTCCATTCGCTTCAGCAGGCTCCGCGTCTTAGACTTGGCGCTCTTCTCGTGGCCTTTCATGCCGAAGCTGAAGCTGGACAGCTCCTTGGGCGAGGGCAGGCTGCAGAAAGAGTCCTCATTGCCTATCAAGTGGCTGGAGGAGCAGACGCTGATGACTGAGTTAGTCCGGGGGGTCGCACCATCCTTGCTGTGGGGTCCGTGGGCGGGGACGCTGCTGGCGCTGCTGAGGCTGCGGACAGAGGACACCTCCTGGCGCTCGCTGAGGTCGGTCAGCATGCTTTCCTGGCTCGCCGCGGTCTGCAGGTGGGAATCATCTGGAGAGCCCGGGATCGGGTCTTGCTTTGGGGAAAAGACGTCAAACTCTTCAAGCCTGGACCACCTCTTGCTGTCCCGCTGGAAGGTCCACCGGCCACTTATTGCACAAGGTTCATCTTCGTCCGAATCTTCACTCTGCAAAGACAGAAGGGAGCCCGTCATGTGCTGGGACCAGCAGGCAGCCAGGGGCATGGCACATGCTAAGGGCCAGGGAGAGGCTCAAACACACCCTGGTGTGGAGTCCTCCTTTCTTTCTTACTTACTTTTTTTTTTTTTTTTTAAATAACAAAGATGCATTTAAAGTATTCAACAGGAGAAAGCCTGACCAAGTGCTGCCGGTAAAATAAGAATTGTTTTATGGAAATTCTGGGGCTGTAGGCTGTTTGTTAATTGCTCACAGGGAAAACCTCTGAGATCTGGTGAAAATTCCAGACATGCTAAATATTTCGAACTGGGGTCAGTAGTGGTGGGACTCCCCCTGGGCTGCCTCCAGTTTTGCTGTCTGTTGATAGAATGTGTTTACGTTCCCTTTTGTAATTAAAAAGGCGTTTTTCAAACCGAAGACCCCCGTGGCAACTTGAAGATCTAGTCACCCTGAAAAATGTCAAGGTCTCCTACTAAAAGAATGGGGACAAAGCAAGGTGAGCCACTGAGTCCTCAGTTCAACACTGTGCCACATTTTACCTGTTCTTTTTCCTCCCCTTCCCTGCCAAGCCTCATGCCAGGGATGTCTGTCCCAGGCAGTTTCAACCTCAAACATCCTCTAGGTAATTTAACAAAGCTTCACAAATATCCCATCCTGGCAGTACAGAGCATTCATAAAGACTAAGGACATCATTGCTTATGAAGCCTAACTTATGTGCAGGATTGACGGATGTCCTGCCACGGACTGATGCATCTTGGCCTTTTAGACGGTGTATCAAAAAGCACAACTCAGTATGATGGGCGTCTTTGCCACTGCAGTGGAACATATCACACCACCCAAGTTTCCCAGGACAGTGAATAGAGAGTGTTAAGCAATGACTTGGAGACGCTTCTGCACAGCTCAGTCGAAGCTGAAGTTCCAGTTCATTTGTTTAAAAGCTTTAACTCTCCCAGGCAGCATTTTTTTTTTTTTTTTCAGGTCAGGGACTCTAAGATAATTAAAATTTGTACTCTGAACAATCAGAAATATGTTCTTTAGCTGAATTTATTCCTGCTTACTCTTATGTGTGACAGACACTCCCAGGACTATACCACTCCTGTTAGGATCTCATAAAAATGCCTCACAGCTCACACGCAGAAGAAAACACCAGCTCATTAGGTTCTGTGCCACCACTGACTGAATGTGTGGCATTTCCTGCCCCATCCTCTTCCTCCCCCAGTTCCTTCCTTTTCTCTAACTCTTATTATTCTTCAACATCCCCCAAGCCAGTCTTCACTTTCATCTTGACAGCTTGGAAATGTTGTTACTATTCTATCTGGGAAGATGGATGAGTTCCCAAAGAATGTTAGCTTTATTTTCTCTAGGGAGCAACATAAAAATTCACTAGGATTCATTAAGCTCATCCCTTTATTACATAGTAGACATTGAGTTCATTTGGAAAGATAATAGATGATCTCTTCAGATCAAACACAGTAGATAAAACAATCTATTGGCTGGTTGTAGCTACTGGCTTCAACTACATATGGTTAGACAGTCTCTGGCAAACTTAACTGGAATTTACAGTAAAAATCAAGATGCTTCTGGAATGAGAAAATAGGATCTAAGAAACAAAACACATTCTAAAACATAACTGGTTTGGGGTTTTCCTGCTCATTTTCTCCCCATCCTATTATATAATTTATATACTCACTCTCTTCCGGTGAGGACTAATTTCTAGCTTCATCACCGCACATTTGTTTAGGGTATTTAGACGCCTACAGAACAAAGAAATAACATTAGCAAAAAAAGAAAACAACTAACGGTTGGATAAATATTTTTTCCAAACAACTGGTACATAAGTTCCTTTGTGCTCAATATCAATAATTTAGATGAATTTTAGAAACTTCCTTAAAAAGTGAGTCATTAAAAATATCTTTATATTTCTTAAGGTTTTTGTTGAAATTTAAGTTTTTACAATTTTATAGGAAAATCGCACAATGCAATGGCACTGTCAGGTCCTCTAATTCTTCACGGGATAAACAGCTCTCAGTAAGGAAATACAGTTTTCCAATATCCCCTAAGGATGAGCCATTAGGTAGGTGCACTCAGTGCCAAGAAATATGAGCCTGTGATATCTTCTTTCACAGAACCAGAGAAGCAAAAGGAAAGCAGAGTTGTCAGCAAAATTCAAATAAAAAACATGATTAGTTATCTCCAACAAACAATCTTCTCAAACATCTATTTTTCCTCCTTCTTTCCTCCCTCCTGCCCTTCCTTCCTTCCTTCTTTTCTTTCTACTCATTTTGTGGTAGTTGGAGGTTGAACTCAGGGCCTTGCACATACTTTGCAAATGCTCTACCACTGGGCTGCATCCCTAACCTTTTTTTTTTAACCTTTTATTATTTTGAGACAGAGTCTCACTAAGTTAAACAGGTTGCCTCTAGTCTCAAACCTGTGATCCTCCTGCTTCCATCTCCTGAGTCCCTGGGATTATAGGCAAGTACCACTGTACCCAACAGCAATTCTTTATATAACTTCCAATTCAGGAGAGAATAGTATTTGGTATTACTGACAGCAATAGCACAGGTGATTATTTTAAAAATTTGTACACTGTAACCTCAAAGATCAAAAATTGCATTGAGTTAAAAAATCAGTATTTAGGTTAGATTCTGTCTTGGAAGAGGGGTCACACTGGATCTTTGAACACTACCATTGCTCAATGGTAATGCCAATTTAAAATGGGGGAAATAAGGCTGGGGAGTAGCTCGGGGGTACAGTGCTTGGCTAGCAGATGTGAGACCCTGGGTTTAATCCTCAGCACTGCATAAATACATACATACATAAATAAATAAATAAATAAATAACAAATAAATTAGGGAAATAATTTAGTTTTACCAGAAATGAAATAGTTGGAAAAAAAAAACATGGGGAATAATGGAATAGCTAGAAAAAAGACACTAAATGTGCCAGATAAACTGGTCTGGGAAAGAATGAACTACAGTCCCTCCAGGCTACGACAGGCTCCAGGCTCCAATTCTTTCTAACAACTTCCATATGACCACCAGAGTCTTCCTCAAATGAACCCTGAATGTGTCTTTAGTCTCCTTACTATTTTTTTAGTTCTTCCTAAAATTGCAATTCTTACGTTTTCATGGGATAAGAAGATTTAATTCAAGCAAATTCAACCTGATTATGGACCTTGCACCAGCCTTTATCTTTCCAATCCTGTTCTTGCAACTTGTCTGACTGACTTTGAGGCACTGAGATGGAAAGTATTCCTGCCGGCCTGATAAGCCTGCCTTTGATTTCCTAGATTATATGGAAGCCTGTTTACGGAATAAACAGAGATAATGCAGAATGCCTACACCACCCATGGGGATGGAAGCAAAACTACGTGAGAAAAATTGGGCCAACTACAAAACGAGGGGTGTAAGGTCCCTCTCTAAGGGGCATTAGTTACTTAAATGACTTACACCCACAGTGCATCAGTTCTCAAATGTTTTCAAGATTTAAAGAACCCAGAATGGTTATAGTTAGTCATGAGTCTGGGTTTCATTAATCAAACCTGTAATCAAATACCCACTTGACTCCATTTGGACTTCACTGCTTGAGTGGTGTTTATAACTAAATTTACTAGGCATGGAAGCCTCTGGGGCTGGGAGGGGTTTACTTTACAAACTCTAGATTTGAGTCAAACAAAAAAGACCCAGGAGGCCAGTTTTACAAAGGTCAATTTTATCTTTTTATGCTCGCAGCACCAGGCCAATGGTGCTGCAATCCCCAAGCCCAGAGTTATCTCCCAGGGTTTCTGTGGTTTCCATTTATCCCCCTAAGGACTCCAAAGAATGCCTACCAGAGGGACATTATTTACTTATAGAGAGACAGTATTGACATTAAGGAGCAGTTCTAGCTAGAAAAGAAACTGATCTCATGGAAGTAGAGAGCACAGTGGTCATCAGAGGTCGAGAAGGGGGAGCGGAAAGGAGGGAACAGAGAGGTTGGTTATGGGACACAAAGCTAACTAGGAATAAGTTCTAGTGTCCTATAGTATAGTAGGGCGACTATAGTTGACACTAATTTAGTACCTATTTAAAAGTAGCAAGAAGGAAGGATTTTGGATGTTCCCAACACAAGAAATGATAAATGCTTGTGATGATGGATATGCTAATTACCAGCATTTGTTCCATGTACTGAAATATCACATTGTACCCCCCCCAAATATGCACTGTTCTTATATGCCAATGAAAAGTTTTAAAAAATATTGTTCTAGGTAGAGGAAGTAGGGCTGGCTCTGAGTGAGGCACCACACTAGGTACTTCATAAGTAGTTATATTTATCCTCATGACAGCACTGTGGTGTAGATACTATGATTTGTGTTCATTTTGTAAGTGAGGAAATAGAGGCTTGGAGAGGACACAAATCTTGTCTAAGATGACAAGATTAAATATGGTGGCACTGATACTCAAAATACAATATGTTTGCCTTCATTTCTAAAACAAATATCAATGATAGTAAGAAATGAGAGCAATAGACAAGTAGGATTCTTCAAGTAATCGGTTGAAACAATGGTGTCAATAACCATGTGCCAGAAGCCCTGGCCATTCCCACCCCTGAAGGCTCTCATAGGGCTCAGCTCTGCAGGAATGTGTGGGTCTTATCTCCTCTGCAAAGGGCGGGAGCACTGGGTGGGCTATCAAAGGTTCAAGAGCTTCACAGCAGGGAGCTGCAGGCACCCTGATATAGCACAGCAGGCAGGGGCTGGGCCTTGCTGTATTCAAAATAAAAGCAGGGAAAAGTAGAAAAGAGGGCGTAATGAAACAAAGCTAATGAAACAAAGAACAACGCTCCAAGTAGGGCCTGACAAACATAAATTGTTCCAGTTCTGAAAGATATATTTTTGGAATTAGGACAAATGCTTTAAAAAACTTCTTGCTGCCAGGTATAGAGGTGCACACCTGTAATCTCAGCACTTGGGAGGCTGAGGCAGAAGGATTTCGAGTTCAAGGCCAGCCTATGCTACAAAGTGAGTTCCAGGCCAGCCTGAGCTACCCAGTGAGACTCTCTCTTACAAAAACAACAACAACAACAACAAAAACAAAAACAACAACAAAAACAAAAATAAACAACCCCCTACCCCACCACCAACAAAAAAGAACAAACACTTGTCTCCTTTTAAATAAAAGAAAAATTGGTAGAAAGGTTACAATCTACTATAAGGAAGGTTGCTTGGCATAGCGTAGGCATTTCAAAAGCTGTTGTTTTAAAACAAAGTACATGCCAAAGTTGACAGTAGATATCCATTTTTCATTCCACAACTACTGCTTGATGCTCATAATTGATGTGTTTGTAAGAGTTAGTTGTGATTCAAAAGGAAAATAGCAATTTTGAATATTTTTGTGAAGCTACAGGAAGACAATATTTCACAAGAGGTATGCTAGCAATAGGTCACAGTTCCCAATATCATCTGCATATGCTTCAAGACAAGATAAGCACTCCCCCAGTATTAATACTGCCTGAGCCATAAGATCCCATCAGATCTCGGAAGCTAAGCAGGGCTGGACCTGGTTAGTACTTGGATGGGAGACTGCCTGGGGACACCAGATACTGCAATCTTGGGAGAAGGACCTGGCAACCCACTCCCAAAAATCAATCCACCATTGAAAACCCTATGACTAGCAGAGAAGCACTGCCAATAGTGTTTCACTTGTTGTACATAAGGTCGCTATGACTCAGATACTGACTCGACGGCACCTAAAATAACAACAATTAGTATTAATACTGAATATAACTCTTTCATAATCATGGCCTTATCACTGAGGATAGATTGTTGGTGAAGCTAGCAAGACAGGGACAAAAGCCTATCTCAAAAGCCAATCTCTAAGGAAACACATATATAAATATCTTACTGTGTGAGGGATTAGTAACCAGTCTAAATCCCCAAAACCAGCCAGGTGCCATGGTACACACCTATAATCTAAACTACTCTGGAGGCTGAGACAGGAGGATCTCAGGTTGGAGGCCAGAGGCAGCTCACAAAACTTAACAAAACCTTCTCTCAAAATAAGAAATAAAAAAGGGGCCTAGGATGCAGCTTAGTGGTATAGCATTTGCCTAGCATGTGTGAGGCCCTGTGTTCAATTCCCCCATAATGGAAGAAAAGAAAATCCCCCAAGCCTAGTAGTCCCAAAATTGTAATTTTTGATCATTACTAAACTATATTTTAGACAGTATTAATGTTCTTAAAAAAAATAAAATAAACAAAAAGGCAAACAAAAACACATCTATAAGGCTTCTGCCCTAAGTAGAAAATGTTAAAAGAAACCAGCTCCTTTCAGCTGTTTCATCAAAGGAGTTATATGACTTGCAAATCTTATAAGAATATGAAAGTTTTTAACAAAGCAGAATCCTAATGTATTCATAGGGTCTCCTATAACATTTAGACATAAAATATGGGCTGATACAAAGGGGAAGAAATAATGAGGAAGAGAAACCATGATGTAAGATGCTGTAAAACTTTAAACTGAGTTTCTATTAGACAACTGTACCTTGTACATTTAAAATCACCTGTTTAAAATATTTTAACATATTGGGGGCTAGGAGTCGGGCTCAGTGGTACAACCCTTGCTAAGATTTTGCAAGACCCTGGTTTTAATCCCCAGAACTGCAGGAAAACAAAAAATTCAACATGACAAGATGGGTGTCTACTCAAAGTCTGTCAGTTGAGAGAGAACTTCACAAGTCACAAGATGAAATTTCAAACCACATTATAGCTTTGTTATTTTCTGGCTCTGGAATTCCACAGGCTGAGAAGGTATTAGGAATAGGCAGGTCCAACAAATGGGGTAAATACTACATAATTAATTGAACAACTATCCCCCAAAACAAATGAAAACAAACCAAAACAAAACACAAGTCTCCCAACTATGCTAGGGACCAAGTGGAAGTTGTAATGCATTTCAAAGGAAGGTCCTTGAAATCTTGTCTATGGCTCTCGTCTTTTTTCTTCTGAACATCTGTTTAGGCCTTTCAAAAGGGGAATCATTTCCATGTTGTCTATTTATGTGAACATGTGGACAAGGGCCCTTGGGCTCTCCAATACAAAAAAAGTTGGCAACTGTTACTATGAATTTTGAAAAATTTCTTTTGTAAAAACGAAATCCAACCCCAAGCCTTTCTGCACCTACTCAAAGCTGGGTCTGATAATTTTTAAAGCACTTGACATCCATCAGTGCATTTCCTTCTCACAGCTAATCTACAATATGTTATTCTATGTATAAGAGCAGGCCAAAGCCCACCCAGAATACATGGCCAAGTTTGAATATAGATTGAGGTCGAGTTTGTTTTAGATTTCTCTTTGCATGGAGGGTACAAGAGTGGACAAATTTAGACTCTCCTATGGGAGGTGGGGGCTAGGATTTAGCTGAGTTGGTAGAGTGATGCTCTACAGTCTTTGAGGTCTCATGTTCGATTCCCGAGCACCACAAAAATGGAAGAAGGGCCTGGCAATCCACTCCCAAGGCAATCCTGAAACAATCAGCCATTGAAAACCCCATGAGGGTCGCTATGAGTTGGACATGACTTGATGGCACATAACAACAACAACAACAACAACAACATGGGAGGTGGTTTCTCGAGTAGTATTCAGAGTTAGGGTATACCACAGAGTGCAGATGATGCCCTTTCCTTCAAAAAAACGAAGACTAAATATCCTCTGATATTTAAAAAAAAAAAGTATTCAAGAACTTAATCATGACTCTGGGCTGAAATGTTGCAGTCATATTTTTCTAACTCAGAAATTCCTAAGCTGTTGATGCTGCTCAGAGGGCTCTCTCCCTAAGTGACTTACAATGTGTGAAATGGATGATCTGACACAACGCCTAAAAATTTCCTAAGATGAATCTTATGAGTGACCTCATTCATATGTATTATCACCAGTGATGAATTGAAAATAAATTAATTCTGCCCCATAGCTAAGCATGAAGATATTTTAAAAATGTCTGGAGTAGTTTATATTCCACTCCCCAAACTGCATTGGTGACATTTTTTCATTCCAGACGACATAGTGATGATATTACACATGCCAGCGCAGGACTCAGAATTCAGTTTCTTTCAGAAAATATGTACATATCCTGGACACTTCTTACTAGTCACTTAATTGGACTTGAAAAGTCAGCAGGGTTTCTGTGGTTAATATAGAGCACCTGTTTTTTCTTAAACCACACAATTTGACGAGATCATTCACCAGAATGGTACGGCTGTAGACATGTTTACAACAGTGCAGGGAAAAGACTAGATTGCGTGGTTTAAGAGGGTCAGGCCTGGTTAGTCCTTGAATGAGAGATCGCCTGAGAATACTGGATGCTGTAGGCTAGGGAGAAAGACGTGGCAGCCCACTCCCAAAACAGACAGCCATTGAAAACCGTGTGAATGGCAGAGAAGCACTGACAATATTGCTGGGCATAGTTCAGCGTCAGGGAGTGCTTTGTCTGTTGTACAGATGGTCGCTGGCACCGAACAACAGCATTCTAAACATATAACCTATCTTTTTCCAAAACTACTGCACATGTTGGCTGCTTCAAATAATACTATATAACATAAGAGGCAAAGAGAAATAAATAAATAAACTAGAACTTTCACAGAGCTAACACGGCATTCTTTGGCTATATCTTAAGGATGTTTTTCTAAGTCACAATATATACTGAAATTGAAGGAGAACTTCTTTTAATTTTATAATCAAATCAACATATGTGAACTTTGTTTACATATGATATTTTCCCCAGGATTCAGTTATTAGGACTTTTGGTTTTGAGAAAAATTTCAAACAATGAATAACCTAAGATGAATAAAAATGTCATATGGGGCTTGAAAGGATTATTAGCGTCCCATCATTGCCTGTCTTGGTTTTATTGCTTCCACTTCACTAAACCCCGCAAGCTGCTCCTCAGTCTGAAGAGCCACCAGCACTTTGAACAAGGATTTCTGACAGTTTTATTCACAGTTCACATTGGTGCTCGTTTATTGCCTGTCTCCTACATGTTGAAGACCAAGCTGAATTATTCTATAATCTATTTAATTTTTTCATTACTATACCTGGGGCAGCTTGAGATTCTGAGGATCTTTCCTGGAATTCAACCCACAATCCTGATTGTACTATATTACAATCCCACCCCATCTGAATGCATTACTTATACTCAATAAAATAGCAGCTTTGACTCTGTCACGGTACCTGTTTGGGGATGTGCAATCACATTACTTCAATTACATTACCCTCTCTAAAAAACTCCATTCCAAGTTTTCAAACCATTCGAAACCTACCTGTTTCCATAGTCATATGCTATCAAAATATGGCATGGTATTACCTGAGTACCTCTGAAAATAGTGTGGATGATATTTTAACAGCAGTATTATGTAACAGTATTTTATTTCATTTACATTAAAAGATCTATGACTTATAGCAAAGTAAACCAATGTACCATTTGCAAATCAAAGACCTGGTGTGATGAGAACAAATGCAAATCAAATCCTAGTGATGAGTACTATGTTCTTAAAAGAAAATGAAAACTCTCAAACGTGTCCATTTACCTGCATAGAGCCTCAATAGCATCTCTGTCCAAAAAATCATGCTCTCTTTTGACCAAGGTAATATCAATGGGGAACAGGAGATCTATAGATAAAATAAGAACAAATACATTTATTGAACATGTAGGTTCTTGCCAAACTAGAGCAGTTCAGCAAACGGGAACACAACTCCCAAAGCAATGTACGGAGCATCTACAGCATGCAGAACACCTCATTCCCTATCAAGTTCTTTGGGAAAATAAAGGGGGTTAAGATGATTTCGCATCGTAAAAGAACTCTAAAGCACTCTAGAAACTCGAGTGTTGCTTCTTATCAAAAAGAAGTGGTTCAAAACAGTTACACCTTTAAACTAACCAGCAGGCAAGAAATACTTACTGCAAATTATAATATAAGCCAGAATGAATCCAGTAAGAACTTTTCTTTTTTAATTTGGCTTTAAAAATAATGTATGTCTTTGCTCATATGTAATTAAGGCAGTATCATGGAAAACAAAAACAAAAAACTACTCCAAGGAAAGTTCTAGAGAACAATGGAAAGTGGTAAAGTGGTGGTCAGTGGGACTAATCAGTTTGCAAGAAATCAAGAGCTAAAGAGAATTCAGGATTGCTACTTTAAACAAATATTAGCACTTCCATATGGTTTCCCAGCAGTTTAAATGACCCCCTTAAAACAAAGGGCTAGCTATAGAGTTACTGTGGGAACAACAGAATTTCAAATCCCTTAATCTGTAGAAGAGTTCAGTTCTCTCCCAACAATGAAGTTGTATCAGAATGAAAAGCAGAAAGGAGGAAAAGAGTCAACTCAATGAAAGCATTTCCTTTTCTATTCTGTCTAAAAAGATCTCTTGTATCGAGAGTAGAATAGTGGTTACTAGAACTTGGGAAGGTGGGGTGTGTGTTTGGTGGGGGTGAAGGGATAGAGAAAGGATGGTTAAGAAGTACAGGGGTGCTGTCAGATAGGAGGAGTAAGTTCTATTGCTATAGCACAGAAGGATAACTACGGGTAACAACAATTAACTGCAGTTTTCAAAATGGCTAGTAGAAAGGATTTTGAATGTTCTCAGCACAGAAATGTTAACATATGGAATGACACACAGGCCAACTATCTTATTCTGATAACCATATATTATACACATGTTCCAAAATGGTACACTATGCTCCACAAATATGTAAAATTACTATGTCAATTAAAAATAAAAAAAAATTAAAATGTGCTTCTTGGGTCCAGGTTTTGAAGTAAAAACCCCTGCAATAAAAACAAACAAAACCAGCAACAAAAACAAAACTATCTCTTGTAGACAAATACATCCAAGGTGAGCAGAAAAGAGAAGGACCCATAGCACCACTGTGGAAATTTACAACAGGTCTGAAATTTCAATGGATAAAGACAAGCTAACACCCTTTGGAGCTGAACTACTGGGGTAAATAATGGACCTTCCCAGCTGAACATGTATATAGTATTACTAGTTTGTGCAACTCTGTGGGTCAGAAATGGGGGGGGGGAGGAGTCAATACAGCAGGGTTATTGTCATCTAAAGAATCTCACAGGCCTTCTAAATGGTTAATGCTACATACTGGAATGGACATGGCTACCAGTAGCTTGGGAGCTAGGGAGAGCTAGTAATCGTCTGTCTAGTTCTTGAGCTGAAGAGAGAGGTCAGGGCTTCACTATTGTTGTTAGGTGCCACAGAGTCAACCCCGACTCATAGCAACCCTTGTCTTTCTCCACTTTTTGCAGTGCTAGGGGTCAAACTGGGTCCTCAAGAGAGTATGCAGCAGCACTCTACCAAGGGAGCTAAACCTCAGCCCCAAGGCTTCATTAGTTCCTGATTTATTATTGCTGATTTTACCTTATGGTACACAGGGTCGCTATGAGTCGGACACCAATTTGAGGCACCTAACAACAACAACAACAACTTAGTTTACTAAGAGTTGAACTTAAAATTACTTTTCTGATCCAAACCACCTACAAGTCTATTTAAACAAGAAAATCTGGTAGTGGCAAAAAGTGAGGAATACAAGAATTACATGAATAATTTTCTCGTTTGCGTAGACTCTTTTCTGAAAGAACTAGTTTCTAAAAGATGATAGTTTACTGATGTGTAGAGGTCTTCCAAACCCAACTTCCACCTTGGATTTAAAGGCAGGAAACATAAATTGCCAAGTACCAAAATAAAGCTAAGCAGGAAGATGAGAAATGTGTGGGTTGGTATGTGGTGTCTGTGTTCACCCAGTACACAATGGTGGGATGGAGGGGGGAAATGACAGCCAGAACAACATACAGTAACCTCAAAAGTGGGCTTGGGCTGCAGATGACTTGGAAACATGAAGGGGTCCTCAAACTCACTCAGGAAAATGCGGCCTGTGTTTTAGGATTGTGAAAGAAGAGATTGGAACTGGGTTTTAGCAAACAGACAAGAAGGTGCCACCCAATAGCAAATTAACATCAAAAGGAGATATAATTGAAGGAAGTTTAATGTTTAAGCAGGAGAACAAAAGGATGGCCATTTTAGGGACACTGCAAAGGCAATTATCTTTCCCTATCTCCAGTAGAGCTGTGAATTGGAAATCTCATTGATGGCTGTTCCCTTTCCCACTGCCAAAGGCCTTGAGCAAGTCAAAAATTCTCTCTAAAGGATAGACAAGCCACTTTACCTCAATAAGCATAGTATTCACCAAATAACTTTAAAAAGAAGAAAAAGAAGTTGGAGATACACTGTGAAGCAGAGGAATAGGAAGACATTTTAGAGTCTAACAATAAATTCAAAGCCCATCTTCATGCAAAAATATCATACAATCTGAGCTACCAGGAAGATCAAGTACTATAAATAAATAATCACTTTTCAACAGATTTTGTTTAAAGATGATCCATCAAACTGAATTTGCCTTGGCATTTTAGAGCAATAAAACAAAACTGTAACTATGTAAAAACGATTACATATAGTGTGTGATAAAACCCTCAATTTAAATGAATGGCTTATTCATCTCCATCTCGAAATGCAGAGAGCACACACTATTTACCCAGGTAACTGGAGCAGAGACTCAGAGAATGAGCCAGACTTGAGTGCTCTTTGACACCTGGTGTCAGCTTCCTAGTGCCCCCTGTGCACTAATCAGAAGATGAGAAGACAATACAGAAAAAATTCAGCCCAGATGCTAATTCTTTTCAAGGCTTATTTTTCTTAATTAAAAAATGAGTTGCTATACATACGTGTGTGTGTGTGTGTGTGTATGTGTGTGTGTATGCGTATAAAGACAACCCAAATAAGAGTGAAACACCTCTTTACAAACCACAAATCAAGGGAAAGCTACCTGCAATCCATGACCTACAAAGGATTAGAATGTAGACTTAAGTGCTCTTACAAATCATTTAAAAAAGCACAATCAACTTAGAAGAATAAAAAGCCTGAGACATTTCCCAGCAGAGCAAACACATATGGCCAATGATATGAAGAATCAGTTATTACCATCAATTAGGGAAATGGAAGTGAAAATGTATATATCGTTCTATATCCATTTGACCAGGAAAAATTAAATTCTGACAATATCAAGTATTGAGTGCAGGTGGACACATAGGATCTTTATACGTTATTGGTGGGAGTGAAACTGTTACAAGCACTTTTGAAAAACTTGCATTTATAAAACTGAATATACATATTCTTTATTGCCCAGAAACTCTATTCCAAAGTATACATGCAAAATAAATTATTATACCTGTACTGTAAAATATAATACAAGAATGTCAAAAAGAGCACATTTTACAAAACCAAAACAACTAAAATGCCCACCAGTCAGAATTTGGGTAGGAATAAACTGTGATAGTTTATCCACATGATGGAGTATTATATAGTAGTCAAAGCAAATGAACTATAGGGCAATACAGTTTAGAAGAATCTTAATACAAAATTATGTAAACAAATGAAATCCCACAAGATTATGTACAGCATAATATTCCTTTTATAAAGCTAAATACAACTTTACAAAAATATACTTCCAGAAATGCAATAAAAGTATATAAAATGAAAGAAAATGATAAAAAAAAAAAGTGTTCGGGACACTGGTTAATCTTAGCAAAGGGACAGAGCAAGAGCCGGCCAGTGTGTTATGAAGGCTGTAGCTTTTGTTCTGAGTGGTGGGAGCCTTAGGTGCTTACTACATTATTTTTAAAAATGAAATGTGTAAGTAACAAAATGCCTGAAAATAATTTATAGATCAATAATGATTGTGAACCAAAGATTATGATTATTGCCAGTTTTTTAAAAAAGATGGCTTACCTTCATAGAGTTGTGCATACTGGGGAAAACCAGTTGCCCGCAGCCAATCACAGGCTTCCTTGGCTTCAATTTCTGGAACAGAACAGAAGAAATAAAACCATTAGCCAAATTCACCTCATCATGCTTCTTTTTCCTTAATCAATTGATTTTATTATATAAGCAAAACATGGCTTCTATTGAAAACATTGATTGGCAAATCAACAAACAAAAAAGCCCATTTACTTCAAATGGTGTAAATTTTTATGCACCTTTTCAGACTTTTTTCAAATGCATTTAGTTATCTATCTTCTCTTTAAATAAAACCCCGGGACAGGTGGTTGTAGCTCAGGGGTAGAGCACTAGCACAAAGTCTTGGGTTTGATCCCCAGAACTGCGGGGTGGGGGAACCACAAAAACAGATCCTAGCAGTAAGTTACTACTATGTGCTGCTTCTGAAGTGCTCAGGTTACAAAGCATTATATAAACAGGGCATGATGAGAAAGGTGAAGAGTGTTTCAATAACTAATTTTAAGGCTGGCTGGCCTAACTTGGTTGACTTTGTTGTTGTTAGGTGTTTTTGAGTTGGGTCCGACTCGTGGTGACCCTATGTACAACAGAATGAAACTGTACACAACAACATCCACTAACTCCTTCCTATCCTGTTGTTGTTGTTGTTGTTTGGTGCCGTCGAGTCGGTATCCGACTCATAGTGACCCTATCCTAGAGTAGAATTTAACTGGGCACAGTTAAGAGATCTTGTGATACCCGTGGGCTGGGCACTGTAAAAGCCCCAGATGTGGGAGTGCCTTTAGGTGCATGGGTATGAATCCAGCAGGAGAGAGGCCTCGGCTGTCACAGATGAGGGCATAAAGTCAATAAATCCCACAGTCTTGGCAGGCTGAAATGCCTAATAAAGCTTCTACTTCCCTGTGGTTAAACATCTTGTAGATAGTATTGATAAACAGAAAGGCCAAGAGCAACTGACACACTGTGTTAAAACTCACTCAAGCACATATTTACAATCCTGTTAAAACTGACTCACAAGGAGGTCCTGGGCACATTAATTAGTTTCTCTGTTTGCACAAAGAATATTCCTTTCAACTCCTCTTTCCACCTTCCTGAGGCCATTAGAGTACTTAGTTATGTAAGGCTATTCACTCCTTTATTGAGGTCTCCACATTGCTTAACTCATCCCAGATTCCAGTCTCCATTAAGCCTCTTTCCTCTGACCCAGATGAGAGGTATCCCATGGGCATTATTAGAATATACACATCTTACTTTTGTCTATGAATGATATGGTTTCAAAACATTTTTCCACCTGTTATTTCATGAGTTCCTTGGCCTTTCAAAGAAGGTAATTAAGAAAACTCAAATTCATTAAAGCAAGTAGGAATGTCCTTATTCAGCACACCAAGGAGAAAAATAGTCCCCAATTTACCCAGACCACAACAATTATGGCACTAGAGTGGAAATGAATGGCAATACAAAGTTTGCTTCCATGAGTCTTTCCAGTGTAGAGGTGAAAGTAGAGTTATTAAACATGAGAGTAAGGACGAAATCGAGGGTGAAGGATGGAGGGACATAAATGTGGAAGGACTTCAATATTTGCACTGAATGAAAGAATACACAGAATGGGCCCATGTGAATTATCTGAGCTTAAGTTTTCTTTTTTTTTTTCCCCTGTATTTTATCTGTAGCTTGTCTCTGTAAAGTTAAGGAAGTTATACACAAAACTACAAATTACTTCCTAGAAAACTATATTGTGAGGAAAACATATAAAAGCTCAATATTTTATTTTAAAGAATAAGGAAATTACTTTTTTCCAGTCTGTCCTTCCTTTTCCCTCAAAGATAGATAGGGACAGAAAAAAGGTTGTTTGCATTTAAAAATACTGTAATTAACTCACTGCTTCTGGCTCCTAGAGGTTATTTTCATTGAACAGGTTGTTAGATATTGGACAATAGAGTATTAAAAAGTAAATGTGTTTGCCTTCTTAATATTTTGTTTAACAAATAGAGGGTAACCAGAATTTCTCAAGTATAATGTCCATCCTTTTTTGACAATACTCAGACATGACACCACGTCAGCACACATATAAATGCCTTAATTAGACACGGCTTACCAACTGTTTATGCCACCTATTTGGATCACATTACTGACTTTCTTATTAAAACGTCTTCATATTTAGGAGGCATGAAAGATGAATAGTATTTTTTTCTAAAAAATCTTTACATTTATTTATATAATACTTTACAAATTACAGTGTTTTCACACAGATTAATCATTTAAGGTCCTTTGTGATTTCAAGAACACATAGATGCTTATTGTTACCTTATTACTCTCTTATTTTCTGCTACTGTTGTTGTTGTTGTTAGGTGCTGTCGAGTCAGTATCCGACTCATAGCAACCCTCTGTACAACAGGGGAAACAACGATTGTCAGTGCTTCTCTGCTGTTCATAGGGTTTTCAGTGGCAGATTGATTTTTGGGAGGGGGTTGCCAGGTCCTTCTCCCAAGCCTACAGCTTCTGGTGTTCCCAGGCGGTCTCCCATCCAGGTACTAACCAGGCCCGACCCTGCTTAGCTTCTGAGATCTGACGGGATCGGATGCCACAGGGCTACAGCTGCAGGCTCTTTCTGCTATTAAGAGAATGAAATTTAAAAAAATCACATAACCAAAAATTGATGTAGTCCAAGTAGTTATTCCATTTAGTTAGAAAGAAATGATATGAATGGGCAAAGGTTTGCTTCTTTTGGGGGTAATTAAAAGTTTATATAGGGGGCTAAAAGGCAGTACTTTTAAGAACCAGAAAGAGTAATTTTACCTTTCCTTTTCTTCATCCTAAAATAAATGAAAATCTTTCTATTAGACAGGAAACCATGGGAAATGGTCAAGGCTATAATGATTCTGTATTATAAGTATCCACTCACTGAAAATTTAGGCTTTATGACAAATGAGAACTTAACTCACTGCTTCTGTAGAAATCAGAATTAGAAAACTGTAAAAAGTTGCTACAGATTTTTTAGAAAATGGAATACTTGTAGACCTCACTCCCACCCTTTAACAGGTCGAGAGAGTACTGACAATCAAATTTAAATACTGATTTTCATACATTATTTGTAATATGAAGCAAACCTATGTCTACATCCAAGTCAGGATGGAAATGTATTTCTGGTTCACTCCCTGACTCAGGCCACCGCTTTTGGTCTTGTCTCTTAATGGAAACCCCAGGTCTCCATTCTCTTCTCTCTTCAGAGAAGCCATCTAACAACTAGGCTAATGGAAGTTCCTCAAGTATGGTTTTAATCTGTCTCTCCCTCACACACTGCCTAGAAAATCAAGTCCACACACTTCTGCATGATTTCCAAGGTTCTCTATATGGAAACCTAATTCTTCAGTTCCCAGTCTTCTGTCATAGGAGCTAAAGTACACTTGGTATTCATATCCACACACACCCTTGAAACTTCCCAAGCCCAAACTGCCCTCCTACCCACTCAAGCGCAAATTTTACCCATCCAAGATCCAACTCAAATGCTTCTCCCTTTATTCTGACTTCACAGATGCCTTGACAATTCTTTTACTGACCACCTACTACATACATGGCTCTGTCTGAGCACTGAAGGCATACTGGTTCATTTATTCCTCATACTGATTCTAAAATGTGTAATATTAATATCCTCCCCAGGATAAAAAAGATGCTAAGAAACATGCCAAAAAGTAATCATCCCCCCTTAAAAATGAGCTTTCTACATTCAAATGCCACACTGGGAACGGTCATGAAGACTTACGGAATATAAGTTTCTTCCCTCAAGAGAGGATCTTCCTTTAAAAAAACATGCAGTAACAGAGCTCAGTGTTTCATGCCTGTAATCCCAGCAACTCCAGAGGTGGAGGCAGGAGGATCACAGATTTGAGGCCAGAGGTAGCCTGCATAACTAGGCAAGACCCTATCTCAAGATAAAAAAAAATTTTTTAATGGGCTGGGGGGTGCGGCCCAGTGGTAGAGCACTTGCAAAGTATGTGCAAGGTCCTGGATTCAACCACCAAGTATTGCAGGGGGAAAAAAAAAGTAGCAATGAACAAAGTTTAAAATATTCTATAAAATCTTATACACCCAACTTCAGTCACCTTAACATCTCCCCCAGGCTTTTTTGGGGAGACATCTAACTGCTCTCAGGGCATGATTCTTCTTTGAATATGTGTGAAAATATATGGCCTATACTAGGATGATTTTTTAAAACATTCCCCAACGGGCAAGAACGTCATTAGATACTAAAAATACAATTGAAATTCAATGAAACTTTTATCCTTGGGATTTCTCCAAGCAAGCAACAAGTATGTTAAAGAGGAAACAGGAAATTTTTATTGGAAGCAGCTTTGGTCATTTCACAAAGCAGTTCTGCATGTTAGATGAATGAGGTCTGGGAGACCCTTCTGTACCTGGCTGGGAACCATTAGGCCATATTTGCACATTTCCTGTGGCATGACTGGATGTCTTTATCTTCCCGTTACCCTTTAACACTAAGTCGGCAGAAGTACCCGGACTTGTCATCACCGCGTCAGGCTCTGTTGATCCCCGCAGTTGAGCAACAGGGCTGGGGTCTAAGATGGGTAGGATGGCTTCCGCCTCAGTCTGCTCTACCTTCACAGTGAGAAATGAGGCTTCTTCCCTTCTTCCCCAACATGTCACCAAAGGCAGGACTCATGCACATGCTACACTGGATTTGTTTCTTAAATGCAGTTCTAAGGAATGAGAAGAATGTTATGAAAACTCAAGCACTTTCTTGGATTTGTTGAAATACGACGGCCTTGTGAACAAAGTTTCGGGGATGGAAAAGTTGATGCATATCCTGCTACAGAAAGCTGCTTCGCCTGTGCGCAGGCAGGCGGGGCTTTCTCAACTAAACCAAGAGTCATTTCCCTGCCCTTGGGTGACACAGTTGACTTCAAAAGGGAAGGAAGGTTCTGCTTATCAGTTCTCCTGACTACGTCAAGGTGGCCAAGTTTGCAGCGCTATTGTGCAACTGGACACAATGGCTTTAGTAATAGTGTCTTTACCTAGGAGGTAGGTTTTATGAGGCGGGTCATCTGAAGAAGCCAGCCCCAGGGCTTCAAAGGAGAGTTGTATGATAGTAACATCAGAGATCTGAGTGACTCAGCCTTGGATGCAGGAGGCATTGCTTTTAGAAGTTTTCTAAAACTGCCTCAACCACCCTGTCCCAGGTATTCAGATTTATTCAGTCAAGGGAGAGCCTGGGCATCGTATTTTATAAAATCTCCCCAAGTAAGTTTAGCCAGGACTAAAAACAAGAACCACATAACATGCCTTGGTTTTTCTTTGTCCTAGACCCTTTTGCTGGATTACCCTAATATCTTCCTAGGGGAACCCTCTGATAAGCCTTGCCCTTCCCCGCCTCCTTAACAAATCCTTCCCAGGCCAAGGGAATCTCAAACCACTGCAATGGTTTTCATCAATCACATATCTCCATAAGTTGCTCCTCTGCTTATAGTTCTTCAGTGACTTTCCATGGCCTCCGAGATACAATCCAAAGCGCTCAACACAGTCCCACAGCCTTCCTAACTTGGCCTCTGCCTGACCCTTCAGCTCGAAGACCTCAAGGCTTGTATTCTTTCCCTTGCCTCCAAGGACCCCCCATTCTTCACTGCAACAACAACCCGTTCTTCAATGCACTGAATTCCCATTTCCATTCATTTGTGAACCCTGAAAGACTCTTTCTTGTACATTGGAATCACCCATATATTTGTCCAAAGAAGGGAAAAAAAAATCCATTAACATTTTCCTTTCTTCAAAGGCAGACTAACAAGGATGACTTGAGTCCCTTTCTCTTTGCAATGATAAAAAATGCTGAACACATCCAGGTGCCAACGTCGGGGTATCAGGAGGTATCTATGTAAAATGAATTCCTGGTAGGGCTAAGTCAGATAGCAGAATGCATACTTAATATTTATTAATCTCCAATGTTATCTAATCACAGAAAAGATTCTGACATCGGCTAGCAGCATTCCTTTCCTCAGGTGCCTTAAAAATAATTCAAAACATCTGCTACACATACTCTGAAGGTTTTTTAAAAAAAAGTTCGAAAGCTTCTGAGACTGGTCAACCACTTGGTCAGAATTTTTGCCTCACGGGAGCTGACCCCAACACGTTATGAGGCATATTCTAATATGGCTATACATCTGAGTGAAGCCCATCAGCCTTCATTTTCCCCTTCACTCAGTATTTATTTATTGAACTGGGTGAGCTGCCAGCTCCACTCAGGGACAAAGACCCAAGTTCCTGCTCTGAAACAGGAAGCCAAGTTGAAAGGTAATTCACAATCTAGCCTAGGATGTCTTTTGATCCTCTGCTTAGGGATAAATTAGTCTCCCAAAGGCTACTCTATGTGCTTGTTACGTGTACAATCTATGTGTTAGTGACCGGGTGTAGGAAGCACCAAGGAGCCCCATTTCACTGGGGAAAGCTAACACCAACAAGGGCCCACAAACCCTGAGTCTGGACTATACCTTGTCTGTGCCTGGATCTCCTTCTGATCCAGCCACACTGCCCTCCCCACCCCCAACCTCTGCTCCACCCCTATTCCTCCTTTATTTTTCCTTCTTCCACATGTATTGTTTACTTCCTGTGTCCTCCCTTTGTAAAACCCACAGGGTGAGTTTCTTTGTCTACTTTATTCTCTGATATATCCCTAGAATCTATACCAATCTGTGGCAGAGTAGTCGCTCAGTACAGAAGTTATTACACAAACCAGCCAATCATTAATCTGATTTTCATTCTAGTAAAGTGGTCTTCATTTTTCTGATCAGAAACTACAGTAAGAAATACATTTTACACTGTAACCTGGTATATACATACATGTATATATATGTACACAAATATAAGTACACATTCATATATACAAATACATGTGCATAGGTGCATATATGTAAAACTGAAATTTCAAACAACACCTAAGTTGTCATAATGCAGTCTGAGATTTTTTGTTCCCTAACCTTCTGACTGATATTTCTTTTATACCCATTTACCCTTCTTACTAGACAGCCTCTACAATAAATTCTAGTCCTACTAATTTTCCAAATTTCTTATCAACTATACAGAGACCTTCTTTTTCCCCTGAAAACTACTAGATTGTTAGAAATGGCTTTGAGGGTATTCCCCAGTTTTGAGAATTTACTGACATTTTTATTGTTAAAATGTATAATTTGCTAATTAATGAATCAATTTCTTGATTTGTCCCACGAAGGGTATGTTCTCGTTACAGAAAATACAAACCCTAAAAAACATCTGCTTCTGTTGTGTCCACAGCCCTGAAACTGAACTGAATCTTCACAGGGACACATTTCAGTGAGGAGAAAACTCTCAAGAGTTTTACTGTGCTCATCTATCTGGCGTGTTTGTACCTCCTTTCTAGCAGCATGTTGGCTTCCACGGCATCCGTGAACTGGGTACTGAGCAGCCTGGAACTTTGCAGCTTTTCTCTGTAAATGAGGAAGCTGGCCCAGAGTTTGGTAATTGGCTCAAGGTTCCAGAGCCACACAGGTCAGAGTACTTCCATAGTGCCCTCACTTTCAAATCACTGAACTGTTTCTCAGTAGTAGTAAGAAATGGAAGTTTGGGAAGATTTTTTTTTCTTCCTCTTTCTCTCCTGTTTGAGGTTTGGAGACAGATATGCTGCTTTCTAGTAAAGAACATTCCTAGAAATAATTTAAGGTGGAAAAAAGTGCCCGTTTTTTCTTCCCCTGTGATGTGATGACAACTTAATAAATGGTTTTTGCCTTGAAGAAGGAAACCTCAGGAGATACTCTTCGAGTCTCTACCTGGGATTAAGTACTTGAAGTGACACTTTAGCAATGCAGAAATTCAATCAATTTGAAACTTCCTTTGGGGATCCGTTTGTAGAAGCATTTGCAAAGTACTGCTTTTACTGCAAAAACCAAGAAAAAGTAAGTAAATCACCTCAAAATGTGTGCTCTTCTATGAGGCAGGCAAGAGCTATGTATTAATGTGAACCCTTCCTTCCTTCTTTCCTTCCTTCCTTCCTTCTACTGAAGGGTTGAACCCAGGGCCTTACACATGCTTTACAAGTGCTCTACCACTGAGTGGCACCCCCAACCCATTTTTTACTTTTTATCTTGAGACAAGGTCCCACTAAATTCCACAGGCTGCCTCTGGCCTTGAACTTGCAATCCTCCTGCCTCTGCCTCCTGAGTCTCTGGGATTATAGGCATGCACTAAGGCGCCTTGTCCTTTTTTCCCCTTTATTTTACCAAATCTTATTCTACTAAGGCCAACGCCTCCAACTTTGGCTTTTGTCCTAAATCCTACAGTGCTATAGCACAGGAAAAATAAAACACTGTCAAACAGTGGTGCTACAAGAGCTTTTTTTTTTCCTTGGCAGTACTTGGGGATTGAACCCAGGCCCTCGCACATACTTTGCAAGTGCTCTACTACTGGCCTGCACCCCCAGCTCATTTTTTATTTTTTGTCTTCAGACAGGGTCTTGCTAAGTTACGCGGGCTGCCTCTGGCCTCAAACCTCCTATCCTCCTGCCTCCAACTCCCGAGGCACTGGGATGACAAGTGTGAGCCACTGTGCCCAGCCTTACAAGAAGTTTAAATTAAAAATGAAGGGGATAGCAAAGAATTCTAAACAAAACAAAAAAGATCACCACAAACAAAATCCAAATCCTGCTCACTCATTTTAATTCCTTATTCCAGAAAAAAGAAAGTCAAGAAACAAATGAAATATCAAGTTGCTTTATCAAAGAGTGAAAATAAAAACATGGCAAGTATTGGTTAAAGGTGCAAACTACCTCCAGCCCTCTCTCTGTGTAACCTCAAATAGAAATATGATTGCTTGACATACTCAGTTTTTGTTTTGTTGGTGTGGGGGGGATTAAATCTAGGACCTCACATATAGGTTAGGCAAGAGCTCTACCACTGAGCTACCCCCTACCCAACATGCTCAGTTTTGTGCCAAAAAGTTCAAGAAAAAAATATGATTTCACGTCTTCAAGATGAATTTTTTTCTTTAAAACTGCTTGGGATACCCAGCCCCCAAGCGCACATAATCTAATGATCAAAATTTAATTCAGGCATTTGTATTTAGTTTCCTACAAACACACTATGACCCTCATTTTGTTGCTATTCCCATCTTGTTTACACACGCTGGCAGGAAGTGGTCTGAGGCTCCATTCAGCTCTCATGCGACCTTGGACTTGTCACTGAACTCCCCTGTGTCTTCAGCTGCCCCACAGCGGGAAGAGGCTCTGTTTTTCCAGGCTGCTTTGCAAAGTTCTGGGATTTCCCATGTGATGACTTTTATAAATGCACAGGCATTATACAAAATTCCTTTTCCACAATCTATCATTTGAAAAACGGACTGGTGTGAACATTGGATCTCTTATGAGGCCATCGTTTCTCCACATTCAGGAGGTAAAGATGCTGTAGGATTTCAGTATGTTCTTTTTACGTTGTCACTCGAGTTTAACAAAGGGCACAGCGCGGCTGCAGGGAGGCCCAGTACATGGGTCACAGGCCATCTCACCTCCCAAGTCTCTTCCTTTCTAGCTTCCTAAGGGCTTCGAGCCTGGGAAATGCTAGGACAACTGGGTGTGGAAAACTTTTGTCCCTCAGACATCCTTTGGAGACTCCTGCAGAAGGAAGGCGCCTTTCTGACAAGAGCCAGGAAACGACCTCCTGTCCTCTCCGCAGGGCACTACAAGGTGGGGCAGGCCGAAGAGAACAAAATGTGGATGGGAGGTGTCAGAGGCATCTGAGGACTCAGCTCCACTGGCCTCAGCCTTCAACTGGTGTTTGGTTTTTCTCCTGGTGGGGGAGGGGCAGACAGGAACAGGCCACCTAGGAGAGGAAGAAAGTGAAGGGCAAAGGGTTCGCTGGCCACTGGCAAGCCAAGTCTAGTAGCAGAACCAGGGACATGTGATGAAGTCAAACTGATTTCCACTATCATGGCCTGACTTTCACAAGATACAATAGCTAACCCACGGTGCCCGTAGGTGGGAATTTTTCAAGATGCCACCCAAATATTTTCAGTGACACCTAGCAGAAACATTTCCCTTAGAAATATAATTTTAAAATACCTTCACTGAAGAAAGTCATACAGTCGATAAAGACTAGCCTTTCAAAAGAAGCTGTCTTGGAACCTTTCCTCTTAGGCTGAAGACAAAGGCTCATGTCTCCATTCACTGGGCCCCAGAGACGAGGTGCGACAAACCACTAATTTGTCATTCTGAACCTTCACATTATAGCTCCTGGTCTATGAGCGCAAGCTCCCCAAGAAACTGCAAAGTAATTTCAAGGCTCCATGTGGGCCATTGTAGAAAACTCTGTTACTTGTGAGAATCCATAAACTACATATGGGCTACATATGCAGAGTTTTCTTCCTGTCTACCACTAATTATGGGGGGGGGTGTCAGGACAGAGTAGATCTAATTAAAGTTCCCCAGCAAGTCGCCCTACCTCTTATCACTGATCATGGTAATCCTCAAGAACAACATAGTGGCCCACCTAAGGGAAAGGTGCTGACAGACGGGATGAGCCCTTCTCAGCTGGGAATCTCACTCCTTTCACATTAACTGAGTCTCTGAATGCAGTAGGACCTCCTTATCTGCAGTTTCAGTTACCCAGCTACATATGGGTCCACAGCTGGAAGTACTAAATGGAAAATTTGAGAAATAATTCCTAAGTCTTAAATTACTTTATTACAATGTATTATTATAACTATCCTATTGTTAATCTCTTACTGTGCCTAACTTATAAATTAAACTTTATAATAGGTACGTGTACATAGGATGAAACATGATACACATAAAGTTTGGTACTATCTGTGGTTTCAGGCTTCCACTAAGGGTCTTGAAATACACCCCCCATAAAGGAGGACTGTGTAATTTGAGATTGAAAGAAAACACCACTGACTGTACTCATTCACAGCAGTAACCCATTCCTATAAAATATTTCAACTCTACAACAAACACTATCTTCTTAAAAGAGGAATAGTGCTCAACTCTCTGCCTTCCTCCAAATGCGATGGCCACAGAATCAGAAAGAGACAGCTGTGAAAGTCTGTTCTAGAGAAGCATTTTCCTTCTAATTTTACAGCCTTGGCAAAGAGGAATTTGGCACTGCACTTTTTAGGATGGAGTAAACATTAACACTTTGTATCTGGACATTATAACTTAACCTTGACTATCAACAGGAAGGAACCTTTTTTTTTTTTAAATCCCTCAAATGCAGCATACATTATTCATTTGCATTATAGCCCCCAAACTCCAAACCAGAGTTTTGAGGACAGATCTTGATAAAAATGAGCCTTCTCAGAACCTGGCTCCCAACTCATCATTCTAATCATTGGACAGAGCAAATATTAAATATGAAAATCATTTTTCTCCCCAGGCCCACTATATAATGTCAAGAATAGTTTTGGCATGATGTGGCTCTGGATGCCAGACACCACTTTGGGGCCAGGTTTTGCTATGATGTTCTAAAGCACTGAGATTTCAGTCTTTACCGATTTGGTAATATCCAGGAAGGAAGGGGAAACATCTGAAGTTATTTTTACTTTTGCAGGTCTTCTGGCTATACAGGGTGAATAGCAGGGTGGATCAAGTATTGTCTGGAGCCCTTCAGGAATTTTTTTTTCCCTCGGCCTCACTTCCGTCTTCCTGTTGCTAGGAAGGCGAGTTAAGCATGAGAAATTTGTGTTTACAATACTGGACCATCCTGTCCAGAACAAGGCTTTCTTCAAAAAAGTCCAACTCGCTTCACTCACTGTACTTTGGATGTTCCCCCCTCTCCACCCCATTCTTCTGGACCAAATCATCCTTCCCTGAATATTTTCAAATTGCATATTTACTTGCCTAAGTCGTAAAAATACCATTCTCATTTAAACATTGCTTCAGAGCATAAAATCTCCATGGAGACACCCAGGGAAACCCAAATACTTATTTTTGTATTTGAAACCACCTCTTGGTATCTCACCAAGCCTCAGATTGGAAGGCATCTCACCAGGCTTCCCATATCCTTTTTGAGCTGCATTCTATCTAGTTCTGCAAATAAGAGCTTGAGTACCATATGCATTTTTAACTCACTTTACAGTTTAAGCTTATTTAACCTTAACACATCTTTCTATTAAGTCTGTCTATTTTCCAGAAGCACCCAGAGCTTTTAATGTAAAAATGCTTTGAACACCTTGTTTGGTTTTCGTTCCTTTGAACTACAATATAGAACACTAAGGTTTTAAGTTGAAGGGGCAACTGTCCTTTGCCTTTGCTCTAAAACTATAGAAAAACCCCAGTGTATTAAAATTTGAAAAGTAGCCTTCAATCATTGGAAGTTAATTGCCTAAGTGTTTAATCTTTTCACTCTTTAAGGAGTGGTGCTTCTCATGAGATCTACAATTAGGAAGTTAGGACACAAGTCACTGAAACCACTTTCCTCATTGACTCTAAGGAAAGATTTGAGTTGGAAGCTACCTATTTCAGTTCTATGGAGTGGGGAAATCAAATCAGTGCCCCTCCTTGAGCTTCCAGTCTGTTTGGTGCAAGGTGCCACTGAACCTGAATTAAAATAAAATCCGGTTTTGTCACAAGCAAACTTTGAAAACCAGCTGGGAGAGAAAGCCAGTCTGCTATGTTTCATTTAAAGTTTCATTTAAAACTTTCTGAACAGTAGTACTAATGAAAAAGTTATGCACCCAGGCTTGGGCTGTGCTATAAATCTGGCATGCCACAATAAAAGTTAATACAGGCAATCGCCAACATTTTCCTCAGAAAATGTCTGGAAATAACTTCTGAACGCACATCTGCTAACCATTTGACACTCGTTCCTCAGGACTTTAGTTCTTCTATTAGGGGGGTTGCAGCCTTGCAGGGTACCCCTCGGACCATCTGCTGCAATCTGTGCGCCAACATGGCTCTGGGTCCCTTCATTAATTCTACCCTTATGGTCTGCAAATTATCTCTTCGGAGGACCAGCCGGCAGTCCAGATGGATGCTGCATTAGTCAACCTCTTGGAGCCGCTGATAGATTTACATTCTGGGCGATGCAGTCTGTTGGGCTATTATTTTCCCTCATCCCTTCAGCAAACAGAATTTTGGAGGAAAAAAACTGTAATTTGAGACTCGGTATTCCATTTTCTCCAGAGTCGTGATTTTTTTCTATCCAAATGCGTCATTTATGCCACCCCCACGAATCTTTTGGTAACAGATGGCTGTGTCTAGACTGCATTCCTCTGAATCCAGAGAATAAACCCATTTGCGACCATGTTGGGTGTAAAAAGACTCACTCCAGGCAAGACTGGGGAAGGGGGAGAGAGCACGGGGCTGTTGTTTTGCTCCACAGTGCAAATTAATGACTTTAGGCACGGGTTTCAAACTTTTTACAGTTATTAGCATAAATTGAGGACTTGCTGAACGCGAGTACTAGACACTGAAACGCACTTTCCTTGTATTAGCTCATCTGATCCTCACAACTCCTACACGTGCCAATACAGTCATTACTCCGGCTTTATGGATGGAGGAACAGCGGAGCCGTGTCAGGTCACAGCGTCTCCATCTAGGAGGCTGTCGACCCCAGATTCTGACCCCACCAGCCTCCGTGCGCTGGAAGGGCGCGCCAAGATGCGGAAAACTACCCGCGCAGGGTGGGTTTGCCGCGGGCCGGGGTGTAACTCCATCCGAAAAATAAAAGGTTCGCCCTCCTGGCGTTGGAGATCGGGACACCGGTACAGAGCGTGGCATGGCTCCAAGAGATCACAGCGTCGATACAAAAAACCTGGGGTCTGGAGACGCGCTTCCTTCCTCTCTCCCGCCCACGGACTAGATGCTGGCTCCCAGTCGCGGGCCAAGGGTGTGGGTACCTCCCACGGGCCTTTCCAGCTGGAAGCCCCACATGTGCGCCCGGGGCGTGGGGGCGGGGGGGGGGCGGCTGACTAAGGAGCTTCAACCCTCTCCAGGCACCAGCGGACCCAACCCCGACCTTCCTGGCCCAGTGTTAGTGAATTCCCAGCGTTTACAATATGTGAGCAAAAAAGGCTTGAAATTAAAACAAGTTTTTGACAAATATACTCTGCAGCAATGTTTACATAAACATTTCCAAGCACCACTAATGTCTACAACGTCCAATAAATAATACATTTCTCGGGAGTCAACGATGATTTGAGACTTGAAGAGGTCGCACCGCGCACCTCCAGGAGGCCAGGGGCAAGCGCCCGGGATTTAGAGTAAGAACAGCAGAACCCTGGCAGCCCCCGAGCCCGCAACCCTTCCAAGCTCACCCCGGCGTCTGCCCGCAGGCCCCAGGCAATGCGTGGCCAACCGACACTACTCGAAATTCAAACCTTCCTCCCCAAACTCTGTCCCCTGCTTTCCTCTCATATACCCCCTCCATCTCCAAGAAACTTGGGTGACTCGCAAGGTTTTCAAAAGCACAGAACGACAGGAACGGACTTGGCAATGAGGGGTGACATTTCCTCCGCGGCGGGTCCCCCCCTGCAGCTGACCCCCGGCTGGCCCCAGGGTAAGGCACAAAAGTAGCTTACGCGTTAGGATCATGGTGTCCGGTTCGTCTCTGCACATCAAGTGTGGTGAAGGGCAGCAAGTGAGCAGGAGGTAAGTCGAGGCAGCCCGCCTCCCGTGCAGGCACCCCAAGGCGACACTCGGGACTCGCGCTCTGGCGGTCCTCAGTGCATCCTTGCTCTCGGCTTCCAGCCCCTCGCCACAGCCCCAGAAGGAATGCGGGGTTTTGTAGAGATGGAGAAGGGAGATATCTCAGGGAGTGGGACGAGGAGCCCTGGAGCTGCAGCTCCTGCAGCGGGAAAGCTCGGCCATCGCCCGCTTTTGGAGAGTAGCGCTCTCTGGCGCGCTGCTGCAGCGCACTGCCTGCCGCAAGCAGCTGGGGCTGCGCCCTCCTGCTGGGCCCGCCCTGAGGGGTGGGACCAGACCTCGTAGAGCCGCCTCCTCGCGGCGGCAGAGGTCCCAGGCTGCAACCTCGGGCAGTTCTCCCGCCCCACCCGGCGCGCAGGCTCCAGCCAGCCCCGCGCCTCCTCCTGGCCGTGGGGGTTGCGGCCGCAGCCTCAGGCAGTCCTGTAGCCACGCCCCTCAAAGGCCACGCCTACTCCGTGTCAAGGCCCAGCCCTGCGCCGCCTCAGCCCGCGACTGGAATGTTTTCCCTTTGCCTCCATGTCTGCAGCTGGAAGGGCCTAAAAGTCTCCAACTACTGGCCTCGGGGACAAAGGCAAAAGCCACGAGGCATTTACTTGGCAGAGATGTCCTGGCTGGACGCTGGGACAAGGCACACTTCCTCTCTTTTTTCTTGGAGGCTCAATGCATTTTTTACCCCTGGTTCTGCTATTCGTTCTGGTGAGCATCACAAAAATTTGCCGTAATGGAGGAGTAGAAGGGCGGTAGGAATGGATCAGTGTCCCCTGATCTGTTCTTGTTAGGTGCCGTCGAGTCGGTATCTGACTAATAGCGATCCTACGCACAGCAGGCGAAATATTATTGTCAGTGCTTTTCTGCTGTTCATAGGGTTTTCAATGGCGGATTGATTTTTGGGAGTGGGTTGTCAGGTCCCTCTCCCAAGCCTACAGCATCTGGTGTTCCTAGGTGGTCTCCCATCTAAGTACTAACCGGGTCCAACCCTGCATAGCTTTCGAGAACTGACAGGAATGCACGCTACAGGGCTATGGCCCGCAGGCCCTGCTGATCTGTAAAATGGGAAATTAGGGGAGGGAGACTACCTGTCTTTGGGACATTCATTACTCGCTGCTAAAACGACTCGACGGCACCTAACAACAACAACAACAAAAGCCCGAAAGAGCACAGAGCGAATGTAGGTAGTAGAGGAGGGTCTGAGCTTTAAACAGCACGTGTTGTGAATGTACTGTGTGCAGTCCTAGCCAATGTTTTTCAAACTGTGACCTTTGGACTGTAATCCCTCACAACGCCTGGAACTGTGATGGGCCAGGCCCCAGACTGCAGATTTAGAATTTCTGATGGTGAAAATATGCTTCTTTTTCAAGCTCTCAGATGATTGAGAAGCGATGTAGTTTGAAAGCGTCTCACACCGTAAGGTGGTGGCTCATTTTTGGAGGTCAGAAGAGAATACAATTACAGTAAGGTCAAAAAGTCTAGACCAGGGTTTCAGGAAAATTGACTTTGGAGTAAATGGATGCTTTTTGAGTGTTAACTTTAGGCAAGGAAAACTTCTGACTTAAACTCAATTCAAGAAATGAGTAAGAGAGCATTTTACTACATGCCAAATGCTTTTCTAAGCTGGGGGATACATCAGTGAGCAAAAGAGACAAGCATCCTGTCCCTCCAGGAGTCGACTTCCTCCTGGGGAAGCTGCACAATGAACAAAATGAATAAATGAAAATATATATAGTATTAGTTACTTGACAGTTACAAAGCAGGTTAAGAGAGGAATGGAGAGCAGAGCTAATTCTTAAATAGCGCTAACTACAAATGGGAGAATTTAGTCTCTCTTATGGTTTAAGGTGTATTGATTTCATAGCCATGTTTTAGTTTATAAACATAGGACTCTTCTCACCCCCATATTTTCAATAAAACAGAATAAAAATGCTAACTCCATAATTAGGTCCCTAAATTGCCCAGAACAGAATTCAAGAGGTCCCTCTGAAGTATGGGTGCTGGAGGAACTGTCAAAATGCTCACAGTGGCCCAGGTAGGTGCAGCATGATTTAAGAAGAGGCCAGGAAAGTAAGGACAAAAACTTTCAATTCTTTGCATGCCTATGTTAAGGAATTTAAAAAATTCTTAACAATGAGAATCCATTTTAATGCAAGAAAGTACCCCATGATACGCTTTGTGTTTTGAAAAAATCACTCAGGATGTAATGTAAACTGCAAACTGAAGAACACACATCTCCAAAATATAAAAATTTCCTTTATTTACTAAAAATTCAAAACTTGCCAAGTATGATGGCACACACTTAGAATCCTAGCACTAGGGAGGCTGAGGCAGGAGGATTGTGGGTTGGAGGTCAGCCTACGAAACATAGCAAGACACTGTCATAACAAAAACAAAATAAAACCCAACTAACCAAACAACAAAAAACACCTTCAAATCTTAAAAATGTAGATATTCTAAACATCTCTCCCAAAACACAACCAATTCTTAGAATAAATTTTTAATATTTTTATTTTATAAGAACATTATGGGTGAAGTTGTATTTTAATTAGGATTCTAGGAGTCTGCATCCCTCCACCCCCATTCAACATTCATCCTTCCAGAATAAAACATTCTAAAAGTTTTTGCCTCCTCTTGTTCAAGCCCTGTTCCTTTCTTCCTTGACTATTGATGCTGACTTCCCTGGATCTTCCTACTTCCATTACATCTCTCTGGAGGTTTGTGTTTTGTGGTTTGCTCAGGAGCTAACAGTACAAATAACTCCAAACTTATTTTTCTTTGTGATGCACTGTTTTGCATTTGTCTTCACTGAATCCTCTCTTCTGTTTTTTTGGTCTACTGACATAGGCTGTGACCAGGGCCACGGCTGATACACTTGTGGAAAATCAGTTGAAAGCAGGGACTTTTGGAGCAAGCTACCTACTAGTTTTGTGATAACTGTCATTTGCCACTTGAAAACTGCAGTTTGTTCATCTTTTGAAAAGGATGTTGTAATAGTGCATATTTAATGAGATTTTTATGAGGACTGGATAGGATAAAGAATGTAAGTGTTTAGCACAGAAAAAGCACTTAATAATGTTAGCCATTATTATCACCTTCCAGCATCCCAGGGAATTGGTTCCAGGACCCTCCCCTCCCCTTCCCTAGACACCCAAATCCTTGAATGTTCAAGCCTCAAAAATGGCATATTTTTGCATTTAACTTATGCACATTCCTCCTACATACTTTAAATCATCCTTAGTTGTTGTTGTTAGGTGCTGTTGAGTCTGATCCAACTCATATTGACCTTCATAGCATTTTCAATGGGTGATTGTTTCAGGATTTCTTTGGGAGTGGATTGCCACATCCTTCTCTCTTTGCGGTGCTGGGGATCAAATCCAGGTCTTCAAAGAGTGCAGAGCAGCACTCTACCAACTGACCTAAACCCCAGCACAAATCATCCCTAGATTACTTATAATATCTTCTTAATGTTGCTGTTGTTGTGTGCCATGGAGTCCTGTCCAACTCATAGCTAGCCTTATAGGGATTTTAGTGGCTGGTTGTTACCGGATTGCCTTGGGAGTGGTCCTTCTCCCATTTTTGTGGTGCTGGGAATCAAACCCAGGACCTCAGAGACTGCAGAGCAGCACTGCCACACAACTAAGTATAATACTGAATTGTTTAGGGAATAAGGACAAGAAAACAAGTCTGTACGTGTTCTGCATGGATCCTTTGCTTTTCCTGAATATTTTCAATCAGTACTTGGTGGAATCCATGGACAGGAAGCTGCAATATGGAGGGCTCACTGTCTTATTAAATGGGCATATGGAACAAGAACATGAAATTCTTATTTAAAATATCTGGAAGAGTAAAACAATACAAAACAAGACCCTGACCTTAACCTCTGTGAATCTGAGGAGCCTTTACAAACTGGGGGAAGGAAGGAATGCAGAAGTCATTAAGAATGTGGACAAACAATGGTTTTTACCAGATGAAAGAGGGTCCCCAGGATGGCTCAGAGTCCATCCTCTTCAATTAGCCTTCAACTCATCACATTTGCCTGTCATAGGCAGTTGATGATGTCATAGGCAGTAGACTACATTAGTCAGCTGATCTGCATTAATTGAATTTTCAGTATTAAAACACTGGACTCTTAAGAGGTAGGATGTACCTCAGTAATGTAGCTCATTTGCCCACCAGAAGTCATGGTCCTCCAAAAGCTTTTCAGTAAAGGAGAATAAAAATCTATCACAAATGACACTAGGTTTTATGGTGGTGGTTGTCATTACTTATCTTCAATGACAGCTTTTTTTTTTTTTTTTTTTTTAATGATTTGGCACAAGATCTGTACTGTGCTGTTCACTTCCTCAGTTGAGCATCAGCTGCTTGGAGGCTAATCACAGGGGTATCCTTGCCCTCTCTATTTGGAATTTTTCACTCAACCAAGATATTAGCAAAGAAAGAAATCTCATAGCTAACTCCTAAACTGTGGTAGAAGGCTGAGGGATGAAGAGGACTACTTTTTGCTTTTATTGGTTCATACTCTATGTATCTATTTATTTATTTTATTATCTTTGTTTTTTTGAGACAAAGTCTTGCTGTATACCCCAACTTGGCGTGGAATTCACTGTGTAGACCAGGCTGGCCTCGAACTTGCATTGATCCTCCTGTCTCAGTCTCCCGAGTACTGAGGTTACAGTGTGCACACTACACCTAGCTTCATACTGTATTGTAATAGTTGAAATTAGATGTTATTGATAGTGTACAAAGACAGCATCTTGCATTTTTTTCTCACCCTAATGTGTTACAAAAAATACTTCTAGTGTCCACAGGTGCTCAGATATGTAATGCTGGTAAGCAAAGCAAGCCATGGTGGGACAGTGATTATTAGGTAGCCCAGCACCTCTAAGAGAACAGCTGTCAGGCACTTCCTTTTTGGCATGTGTTAATGCAGCAACTCTAATATAATAGGTTTACAGAGTTTTCAAAAATCTCTTACCTACTACTGCTTTACTACTACTCTTTCTTTCTTTCTTTTCTTTCTTTTTTTTTTTTCCTGAAGTGCTGAGGATTGAACCCAGGGCCTTTTGCATGCCAGGCTAGTGCTCTACCACTGGGCTACACTGCCAGCTCTATATGTATATTTTTATAACATAGCTCCTGATTTTTCGATGCAGGCAACTAATTTAAAAATCTTAACCCATTCCAATTAATTTTAACTTTGGGTTTCATTTACCCATGGAGCAACTAGTTTAAACCTCTGCTCTAGTAATATGAGCCAAACAATCTATTTGGAAACAAAGTTTTCTCCCCTAGGAACTGAGAGACTCCTCTGCACTTGGAAAATGTGGTAATATAATTTTTGTTCAATGGAACATTGTGAAATTACTGGGGAAAACAGTTTTGATTTGTAATGCTCAAAGGAAATATGACAGAGAGAAATGTTTTGAAAATAATGTTAAACAGTTTTCAATTAAGAAACATAATTCAATTGGAAATTGAATAGCTGTCCTCATAACATTCATTTCTAAGCGTTAGTGACCCGAGTCTGGGTTCTTCTTTGCTCCTCACCCCTTAGCCTTTTCAGAAGTTTTCAAAACCAAAACACTAGGTATGTAGGATACAGGAAAAAGGCTGAAAAGGCTTAGGCAGTGAAATAAATCCAGCCCCCTTTAATTTTGCTGGAGTTGCTGTCTTGTTCAGTTCAATCTTTTCTGACTACAACTTTTGAACAATTCAAGTTCAAAATATGGGAAAGTTTAGTTTCTAGTGATATTTTGGGCTGGGATTTAACTCAGGTAGTAGAGCATCTCTCTATAGTCTCTGAGGTCCCGGGTTCGATTCCCAGCACCGCAAAAATGGGAGAAGGATGTGGCAATCCACTCCTGAGGCAATCCCAAAACAATTAGCCATTGAAAACCCTGTGAGGGTCACTATGAGTCAGACATGACTTGGCGGCACCTAACAACAAGTGATATTTTAACGAGGGGCAGAGAGTGTCTCTATTCCTGCATAAATGTGATATAAATCTACTTTTTGGAGAATCACATCTCAGATACGAACCAGCATAGCACAGAACTCTCAGCATTCAAACAAATATCGATTAACGCCTAAATCTCTTTAAAGTTTTGAAAAGTAAAGATGTCACATTGAAGACAAAGGTGTGCCTGATTCATACCATATTTTCAGGTGTGTCATATGCTTGTGAAAGCTGGACAGCAAATAAGGGAGACAGAGAAGAATTGATGCCTTTTAATTATGGTGCTGGAGATGAATATTGAATATACCATGGACTGCTAAAACAAACCCAACAGATTTGTCCTAGAAGAAGTACAACCAGAGTGCTCCTTGGAAGCAAGGATGGCTAGACTGAGTCTTATGTATTTTGGACATGCTGTCAGAAAGAACCAATCCCTAGAGAAGGACATGATGTTTGGGAAAGTGGTGGGTCAGCAAAAAGAAGGAAGATCCTCAACTAGATGGATTGATACAGTGTCTACAACAATGGGCTTAAGCGTAAAAAAGATCATGTACAAGGCAAAGTGTCCCGCAATGTTTTGTTCTGTTGTACATAGGGTTGCTATGAATTGGATCTGACTCAATTGCACCTAACAACAAAGAGAGGTGGTGTGTTGGGTGAAAATATAAATGAACATGATGAGGAGACTTTGAGGGGAAAGTTCTGAATTCTCAATCTGGTTTCCATAAACCAGTGGGCTTGCTTTCCTGAGATATTTTCCATAAATCAGTAAATCAGCATAAGTTTCTTTTGAAGTCTAGTTCATCTAAAGACTTGGGCTGTGGATTAGCTCAAGGCCTTATTGTTGAAAATGGCAGAGAGTCATGAAAGGCTAATGAGGAGGTGAACATGAGCAATATAGAATGTTATGCATGCATTGAAATGTCATAATGAAATTCATTGAGTTGTACACTAACTAAAAATAATTACTAATAAAATAAGTAATAAAAATGGCAGAGAAAATGTGAACCCAGGTGTGCTATCACCAGATCATGCCCCTGTCCCACCCCGGATTTACATTGATCTTTCCTAATTCTTTCATGTGGGCTCTGACTACACAAAAATCAAGCAGGTGAAAAGTGAATAAACTGTGATCATTTTTGATGCCATACAGGCAACTTGGCTGCTTTCCACTGGGTTAATCAATCTAAAGGATATGCTTTGGCTCTTTGTCTATTCTGCTATTATACTCAGATTTAATCAAAATTCATTGACAGCTGAGGAAGGTCAATATTATTTTATAAGTACTAACAACATTTAATCTTTTCTCTTATTATTTAAGATTTGTGATCATAAAATATTCATTGTAAAGAGTTAAGCTTGGTAGTATTGAGTACATTCTCAAGATGGGCGCTGTGGCTTACACCTGTAATCCCAGGGACTCCGGAGACCAGAGTCAGCCTGTGTAACTTAGTGACACCCTGCCTCAAAATTTAAAAAAAAATTAAAAAGTGGGAGGTTTGGGGTGTAGCTCAGTGGTGGAGAACTTGCTTACCATGTGCGAAGCCCTGGATTCAACCTTTAGTACTACAACAAGAAAAAAAAAATACCTTCTCATTGTCATGTGGCCATTATCACTACCCACTCCCAGAACTTTTCATCATCCCAAATCGAAGCTCTGTATCCACTGAACAGTAACTACTTATTCTTGTCCTCCAGCCCCTGGTAACAACTATTTTCTCCTTTCTCTTTAGAAATTTGATTATTCCAGGTACTTCATGTAAGTGAGATAATATAATATTTGCTCTTTTGTGCCTGGATTATGCTGCTTGCATGTTTTTATGATTTTAGCCTGTTTTATATGTACGTGTACACATACACACATACACACACACACACACACACACACACACACACACACACACACACACACACGGCTTTAGCTGTAGCCCTGTGGCATCTGATCCCGTCAGATCTTGGAAGCTAAGCAGGGTCGGGCCTGCTTAGTACTTGGATGGGAGACCATCTGGGAACACCAGGTGCTGTAGACTTGGGAGAAGGACCTGGCAACCCACTCCCCCAAATCAATCTGCCATTGAAAACCCTATGAACAGCAGAGAAGCACTGACAATAGTGTTTCACCTGTTGTACTCAGGCTCTCTATGAGTCCGATGTCAACCTGATGGCACCTAACAAAAACATATACATATTATATAAAATATATATTTAAATTATCTATTTAATCTTTTAGGTTCCCCCCCCCCCCCCGCACCCAGGACCTCACACACATAGTTTGCAAGTGTTCTACCACTCGGCTGCACACCTAGCCCATTTTTAATTTTTTATTTTGAGACAAGGTCTTGCCAATTTACTCAAGCTTACTCTGGCCTCAAATTTGCAATCCTCCTGCCTCTGCCTCTCAAGTTGCTGGGATTATAGGCATATGCCACTACAACAGGCTGAATCTTTTAGTTTTTTTAATGAAACATTTTCTCCTTTCTTACTGACTTGCAAGTATTATGCATATATTAAGGATATTAATCATTTGTCATTTATTATAAAAATATTTTTGTCTTCTGTCCCTTTAAGATTATTCTTTATTTGGTTAATTTTCCATTTTAAAAATTAACATGCTTCATAGAAAATTCAAAGTACTTATTTGTTCTTTTTAATTATTAATTTAAAGTTTACTTAAGTAGTTTTTTCTATGTGATTTGAAGTCAGAAATGCTAAGACACAAAATCAATTTACAAAACAAGGTCTTATGCCTGTTTTTTTTTTTTT
>VMDO01005535.1:0-110783 GCA_007922755.1 Pedetes capensis | reverse complement strand
TTTATGTTTAAGCCCATTGTTGCAGACACTGTGTCAATCCATCTGGTGGAGGGTTTTCCTCTTTTGCATTGACCTGCCACTCTCCCAAACATGATGTCCTTCTCCAGGGATTGATCTCTCCTGACTACATGTCCGAAATATGTAAGACGCAGTTTGGCCATTCTTGCTTCCAAGGAGCACTCTGGTTGCACTTCTTCTAGGACAGATTTGTTGGTTCTTTTGGCAGTCCATGTTATATTCAATAGACATCTCCAGCACTACAATTCAAAAGCATCAATTCTTTTTCTGTCTCTCTTGTTCAATGTCCAGCTTTCACAACCATATGCTGCCACTGAAAATACCATGGCATGAGTCAGACACACCTTCATCTTCAATGTGACATCTTTGCTTTTCAATACTCTAAAGAGATCTTTTGCCACAGCTTTTCCTAGAGCAAGGCGTCTTTTGATTTCTTGACTGCTGCTTCCATGGGTGTTGATTATAGAGCCAAGCAAAGCAAAATCTTGGACAACCTCAATCTTTTCTCCATTGATTGTGAAGTTGCGTGCTGACCCAGTCGTAAGGATTTTTGTTTTGTTGATGTTTAGTCGTAACCCATATTGAAGGCTATCATCTTAGATCTTCATCTGTAAATGTTTTAAATCCTCTTCACTTTCAGCAAGCAGAGTTGTGCAATCTGCATAACCCAGGTTGTTAATGAGTCTTCCTCCAATCCTGATGCCACGTTCTTCCTCAAGTCCAGCTTCGTGGATTATTTGCTCAGCATATAAATTGAAGAGATAGGGTGAAAGTATACAGCCCTGATGCACACCTTTCTCAACTTTAAACCACTCAGTCTTTCCTTGTTCTATTGGAACAACTGCCTCCTGGTTCATGTACAGATTTCTCATGAGCACAATTAGGTGTTCTGGTATTCCCATTTTCCGAAGTGTTATCCATAATTTGTTATGATCCACACAATCAAATGCCTTTGCATAGTCAATAAAACATAGATAGACATCTTTCTGATATTCTTTGCTTTCAGCTAATATCCACCTGACATCAGCAATGATGTCCCTGGTTCCCCACCCTCTTCTGAATCCACTTGATTTTCCGGTAATTCCCTGTCTATATAATGCTGCAGTCACTTCTGAATGATCTTTAGTAGAATTTTGCTGGTGTGTGATATTAATGATATTGTCCGATAGTTTGCACATTCAGTTGGATCCCCTTTTTTGGGAATAGGCACAAATATGGATCTCTTCCAGTCAGTTGGCCAAGTAGCTGTTTTCCATATCTGTTGGCATAAACATGTTAACACCTCCAGTGCTCCATCTGTTTGTTGAAACATCTCTATTGGTACCCCATCAATTCCTGGAGCCTTGTGTTTCTCCAGTTCTTTCAAGGCAGCTTCCACTTCGTCCTTCAACACCATTGGTTCCTCTTGATATGCAACCTCTTGGAATGGTTGGTCATCTACCAATTCTTTCTTGTATAATGATTCTGTGTATTCTTCCCATCTTTTTTTTGATATTTCCCTCATCATTTAATATTTTCCCTGTAGAATCTTTTACCACTGCCACTCGAGGCTTGAATTTTTTCTTCACTTCCTTAAGCTTGAGAAACACAGAGCGTGTTCTTTCCTTTTGGTTTTCTGCCTCCAGCTCTTTGCACATATCATTATAATATTTGCTTTTGTCTTCTCGCGCTACCTTCTGAAATCTTCTGTTTAGTTCCTTAACTTCATCATGTCTTCCTTTTGCTTTAGCTGCTGCTCCATGTTCGAGGGCAAAATCCAGTGTCTCTTTTGACATGCAACTTGTTCTTTCCTTTCCTTCCTGTCCCTTTAAGAACTTTTTGCTTCCTTCTTGAATGATATCTTTTATGTCATGCCACAACTCTTCTGGTCTCCTACCATTTGTGTCTAATGCATTAAACCTATTTTTGAGGTGGTCTCTGAACTCAGGTGGGATATACTCAAGGTCATACCGTGGCTCTCATATACTTGTTCTAATTTTCTTCAGCTTCAGTTTGAACTTGCATATGAGAAGTTGATGGTCTGATCCAAAGTCAGCACCTGGTCTTGCTTTGACATTTTGTACAGAGCTTTTCCATCGTCTCTTTGCACATATGTAGTCAATTTGATTCCTGTATATTCCTTCTGGTGAAGTCCATGTGTATAGTCTCCGTTTATGATGTTGAAAAAATGTATTTGTAATGAAAAGGTCATTGATCTGACAAAATTCTATCATGCGATCTCCAGCTTCGTTTCTGTCACCAAGACCATATTTTCCAACAACTGAGCCTTCTTCTTTGTTTCCAACCTTTGCATTCCAGTCACCAGTGATTATCAGTATGTCTTGATTGCATGTTTGATCTATTTCAGATTGCAGGAGCTGATAAAAGTCTTCCCTTTCTTCATTTGTGGCCTTAGTGGTGGGTGCATAAATTTGAATAATAGTCTTATTAACTGGCCTTCCTTATAGGTGTATGGATATTATTCTATCACTGAGAACTTTGTATTTCATGACAAATCTTGAAATGTCTTTTTTGATGATGAATGCAACCCCACTTCTCTTTAGTTTATCATTCCCAGCATAGTAGACCATATGATTGTCTGACTCAAAATGGCCTGTGCCGGTCCATTTTAGCTCACTGATGCCTAAAATGTCAATGTTTATGTGCTCCATTTCTCTTTTAACAATTTCTAATTTGCCTAGATTTATACTACGTACATCCCATGTTCCAATTATTAATGGATGTTTACAGTTGTTTCTCCTCATTTTGAGTCATGCCACATCAGCAAGTTGAACACCCTGGGGCTTTACTCCATTTCTGTCATCACAGTAGACTCCACTTGGAAGAGGCAACTCTTCCCCAGTAGTCTTTGGGTGCCTTCCAACCTGGGGGCCCTATTTTCCGGCACTATATCTGACAGTGTCTCTTTGCTATTCATAGGGTTTTCAATGGCTAGTTTTTTCGGGAGTGGCTCGCCAGGTCCTACTCCCTCGTCTGTCTTAGTCTGGAAGCTCAGCTGAAAACCTGTCTACCATGGGTAACCTTGCTCATGTCCAAGGTTACAGTGGCAGAGCTCTCAGCCTCATCGCAACACGCAAGCCCCCACAGTGCGGCAAACTGACAGACATGTGGGGGCTGTACCTCCTAGATGCTTTTATTTTAAATATTTATTTATTTTTAAATAATTATATTAATTTTTATTTAGAAAATGTAGGCTAAACTGTAGAATAAAGCAAATGATATACATTATCATAAATAAAAGAGAAAATCTCTCAGCCATTTTCTCTGCTCCCACTAGAATCTCACTTCCCAAGGATAATACACTATTTTCTATGTATTGACAAACCAGGTATACAGACTATACTGCTATGTCATAACAGTTTTCTGACAGAATTTTACATATATTTTTGTTTATTTTCACTTTGGGGAAATGTTAAGTTCTAATTTCAGAAGTATATGACACTGTTAATTTCTCTTTCAGAGTTTCAGTGTTAAAGGAATTTTAAAATAGTTTTAAGGAGATTTTGTTATTGTAATCAAACTCTTCAATGAAGTAAATGATCAATTAATCAAAATTAATTAATGCAATTTAATGTTATTGATAGGTATTTGAAATGTTATTGTAGGAGTTTCTCTGATTTTATATATGCTTCAAATTTTCCATAATAAAAAAATTTAAAAATTGAAGAGAATAATATGATTAAATCTAATTGATGCTTGTCTCCACCTCTCAAACATATATTAGAATCTTTCATTTTCTCTTATCACTTTTGCCCTTGGCATTGAATTTTGCATGCAACACATTCCAATCCCAAAAGATGAGCAGAGAATAAAAGAAAGCAAAGGGTAAAACAATTAAAAGAATAACCACAAACAGCAGTTATATGTTAACTATGCTTTGTCCTTAAAAACTGTTTTCCTAATCTTGCGGTTACAATGACATCTAGACCATGATCCTGCCATTGAAAACCCTGTGAACAGCAGAGAAGCACTGACAATAGTGTTTCCCCTGTTGTACAGAGGGTCGCTATGAGTCGGATTCCAACTCCATGGCACCTAACAACAACAACAACAACAGACCATGATCACATTATTATTACAGTGACAGATTATATAATATTGTGAGAAAATCTTATGCATACTCCTGAATTCTTTAAATGGTGTATATTTTGTTGAATATTTACATAAGCACTATCAGACACTATTGATGTGTAGTTTATATGCTCATATTATAGCTGAGCAAAGCTAAAGAAAAGCTAAGTCAGCTACTGTTGTCACACATCAACTGGGCAAGCCAGGCTTCAAACCCAGCAATATAGCTACAGAGCTCGAGGGCTAATTGTTGAGCTATGCTGACTCAGCCTAAAGCAGTCCATGATCAGAGGACTCTCATTGCAGAGCAATACCTGCAGGTATGGATATAAATTTCATATTCACACCATATAAACACAAACACATACATGCATTCACACTTCATGGAAAAGATGAAAATGATATATGCCACATAAGTTTTGATGGCTTGCTTTTCACTTAATAATCTATCATGTTAGTGCTATGTTATCAAACTTGGAAGTTATATCATTTTAAATTTTACTGAAAATCCAAAATATGATATCTCATTTGTTGTTTTAAGAAGCACGTATTTCTTTCATATTTATTATTCAGTTTTACCTATTTTTCTGAACAAGGGTTTAATTTTTGCATAATTTTCTAACAGATTATGTGCTTTTATCATTATTATTAACTGATACTCATGTATTAGGAATAATAAACAATTTCTATTTGAATTTTTGCAAATTTTTCCAGATTTATTTTGTTTATACTTTATTTTGTTTACAGTGGCACCTACTATGCAAAAATCTGATACTTTAAATTTTCCAGTCAGCATTTTTCCATTTACTACTAAAAATTAGATGGAGATAGAGGGAAAGATGATAGAAAAGCTGATAGACTACCAAATTTCATAGAAATTTGATATTTTTAAAATAAATTGTATTGTGTGTATTTATGATATATAGCCTAAGGTTATTGGATATGTATGAATAGAAACAAGTGTACTATAGTGAAGCAAATTAACATATGCATCATATTACATAGTTACCCATTTTTTCTAGTTGTTTTTGACAAGAGCTATTGAATTCTACTCAGCAAGAATCTTAAACAGAGTATAATTTTATTACCACCAGTCCTGATGTTGTCCATTAGATCTCTGGACTTGTTCACTTTACATATTTGCTACTTTATATTCTCTGACCTACATCTTCCCATTTCCTAGCCACCCCCAGCTACAAATGCTGGTGATCATTCCTTTGTTCTCTATCCCTGTATATTTGAATGTTTTTTTTTGTGGATTCCACATATCAGGAAGATCACGTCAATATTTTTCTTTTTCTGGCCTATTTCTTAGCATGCTCTCTTCCAGCCTTATGAATACTGTGGTAAATGAGAAGGTCTCATTCTTAGAGTGGATTCATGTTCCAGCACACACACAGTTGCTTTTACCATTCATCCATAAATAGACAGGTTGTATCTGTGTCTTGGCTTTTGTGAATAAAGCTGTAATGAATGTAGGAGTGCAAGTGTCTCTAAGAGGTGAGATATCATCTCCTTTGTTTACATACCAAGGAAATAAATTTCTGTGGTCATATGAAAGTTCTAGTTTCAATTTCTTTACAAACCTCCATACTATTTTCCATAATGGCTGATGTGTTGTTCGGTGTTGTTGTTAGGTGTTGTGTCTGACTCATAGTGACTCTCAGAGGGTTTTCAATGGCTGTTTCAAGATTGCTTTGGGAGTGGATTGCCATATCCTTCTCCCAATAATGGCTATAGCAATCTACATTCACAAATAAATTTTCACATATACTGTGATACATTTTAGCATTCTAATATATTTCTCAAATTTTTATGCATGCTTAGTACACATTATATTAATAAGGGAAAACTGGCTATGTATTTTATATCATGTAAGATGTTTCCCTTAATCCCTTCTTTTTCTTTTCCACATCATATTTTGTATCATTAAATTGCTTATTCAGTTAAAATTCATAAAATGTATGCTAAATTCCCTTACAAAAATCCTCTGTGAACATACTTGGAATTTCAGTGAATTTCTTTAAAAGACTTCATTGCTCATTTCACAAAATTAGTATGCCTATTCACATACCCAGACATCATGTTTCATAGTTTTCTTCAAATAGGTCTTGTTAAGTTTAACCATTTTTCCTTTTGTAAAGGATTTTTTCACTATAATTTCTATTCAAGTTTTTTGAGTATATAATAGCATGAGAATGATTAATTACTCATCTTGTATTAGATCACATTTCTGACCAGTTTTCAGTGGCTACAATTTGGGCTGATTTTGTAAAAATATACAATCAATTTTCTGCAAATGATGTTTGTCATTTTGCTCAGTAGTTTTTCTCTTCATACTTTTTGTTGCCCCTTGAACAAGATCCTCCAAAGTGTTGAAAAATAACTGCTAAAATATGCTCAACTGTTACTTTTAAGCCTTTGATAATTCTGCCAAGGTGATTAGTTCTGAAGTCGTGAAAATAGAGAAGAAATATGAGCTTGTCGTAAAGAAGTGGAAGTGAGAGATAGGCAGAGAGAATTGCACAAAATCTTAACCCTCTCTACAAGCAGTCATTGAGGAAGACAGAAAATGAATTGAAGAGTGAGCATGGACCAATTTTGAGAATATTTCTGAATGTTTTTCACCTTCTGTATAATAGAAAAAATAGTAACGATCTCATATGGATTTTGGATTAAAAATAAATGCAAAAAAACTTTTAATAATTATTGGTACCAGGAGAAGCCCAATATAGATAACATTTAGTATTGTTAGTATCAAAGGACCCTGTGTTAAGGGAGATAAAAGTGTGTAGGAGACCAATTAGGGGATATTTCAAGAGTGCTACTGAGGGCAACTACCAAAGAGGCAACCGTCCTGCTGAGTTCCCTCAGCAGTATTTTATATTGAAAATAAATGACAGATTTTGAGCAAAGGACAGTATCACTGAATACTACGTCTTGCTTTACCTGAACTTTGCATTCCTTGCTCTTCAGGATTATTTTGTAGGTATAATGAAACAATTAGCCTTCATAAATGTCACCAGAAATTTTGGAGCATAAAAATCTGTCTTAGAGTCAGAACAATTTGTTTTCTTTCCAGGCCTATGTAAAATGGTTGAGCTGTAAGCAGTACTGTAGTCTTCTCATGACCACCAGTCATGAGGTAGCCCAGCTGAGGGTGGCCATACAGCATACTCAGTGATTTATCTTCCAGTGGGGTTGCCAAATAATTTAAGAAGAGAAAAACATAGAAAAAGTTGGGCATAGTGGTGCATACTTCTAGTCTCAGTTACTTGGGAGGCTGAAGCAGGACCATCTCTTGAGTCCATGAGATCTGGGCTATAGTCAATTGAGTATTGCACTACTTTTGGCATCAATATGATGATCTTCCAAAATCAGGGGGCCATCATGTTGTGGGAAGAGGAATAAAATGGTACACGTCAGAAACAGAGGTTTCTGTGGATTTCAATTTTTCAGAACTACTGAGCAAAAAGAAAGTAAGTCTTAAATCAATAGTCTAATTTTAATTTTGAATACTTATTAATAAAATACATAATATATATAATACACAAAATACATAAATGACTGATTACTGTAATTTTTCCTTCCTACTCTTCTATAAACAGGAATAAACATTCATGGGAGAGGAAAATCAAACCTCTGTGACAGAATTTGTCTTCCTGGGCCTGTCACAGGATCCACAGACGCAAATCCTGCTTTTCTTCCTTTTTCTGGTCATCTACCTCCTGACCGTGCTGGGAAACCTGCTGATCATTGTGCTCATTCACATAGACCCCAGACTCCACACACCCATGTACCTTTTCCTTAGAAACCTGTCCTTTGCAGATCTCTGTTTTTCTACTACCACAGTCCCCCAGGTGCTTGTCTACTTCCTGGTGAAGAGAAAAATCATTTCCTTTGCTGGATGTTCAACACAGATAGTTGTTTTACTTCTGGTTGGGTGTGCAGAGTGCGCACTCCTGGCAGTGATGTCCTATGATCGGTATGTGGCTGTCTGCAAGCCGCTCCACTACTCCACCATCATGACACATGGGGTGTGCGTCCACCTGGCTGCAGGGTCGTGGGCTGGTGGAGCATTTGTGTCTCTGGTGGATAACACATTCACACTGCGTCTTCCCTGCAGAGGAAACAATGTATTAACCACTTTTTCTGTGAACCTCCTGCCCTCCCGAAGCTGGCATCAGCAGATACTTATGATACAGAAATGGCCATCTTTGCCATGGGCGTGGTGATCCTCCTTGCTCCTGTCTCCCTCATCCTTGTCTCCTACTGGAATATCATCTCTACTGTGATCCAGATGCAGTCTGGAGAGGGGAGGCTCAAGGTCTTCTCCACCTGTGGCTCCCATCTCACTGTTGTTCTCTTCTATGGCTCGGCAATATTTGCCTACATGAGACCAAACTCCAAGATCATGAATGAAGGGGATAAAATGATCTCTGTGTTCTACTCAGCAGTGACACCCATGCTGAACCCCATCATTTATAGCCTGAGGAACAAGGATGTGAAAGGCGCTCTCAGGAGAGTAACTGCAAAATACTTTTCTTGAGATGGTGTTGCCTGATTCTGATGATCATTTTAGGAATATGGACAGATGGGATTTTCTTTGTAATATTTCCCATATTCGTCCCATTCTTACACTTTTTCTTCCATTTCCCTATATTTGTTATCAGATTAGTTCAATAAATTTCCTATTCAAAGAAAGACCTGTTGCTGGATGCAAGAAAGACATGAAATTAAAGGACAAAACAAGGACAGACAACATGAAAGGGAAAGAGAAGGGAAAGAAATAAAATAATAGAGGAAGGGAGGGAGGGAAGGAAGGAAAGGAAGAAGGAAGGAAGGAAGGATAGCGAAGCAAACTGTTACTTCTTTCTTAGCCCAAAGAAGTAAACATGGAAATTTAAACAAGTAGGCATAACAATAAATGAGTAAAGAATCAGTAAACATCAGCAACCGATCATTGTAAATTGAAGCATATGTGTATAGTAATGGAGTGATCGTGGAAAACCCCCTTATAGAAGGAAGAAAGAAAAGAGACAGCTTTGGATGGATATGTTAGGCTCACTCTGCTGGGTTATCATTTTGACACATTGCCAAGTAGATATGGTAGATAGTTAACTTTCCATTTCAACATCATATTGAAATGAGCAATAAACTTAGTTTTTAACAGAGTGAACTCCAATAGCTCCCTTGGCATTAGGGAGAACTGCTCCCTTTTATTCTGGAACCTCATTAGTAAAGGGAAAGATCAATAGGACATATATGGTTCTTGTTGTTATTGTTGTGGTGGTGGTTAGGTGCCATCAAGTCAAGTATAGTGACCCCAGGGCTTTTAATGGCTGATTGGGGATTTTTGGTGGAGTGGGCTACCAGGTCTTTACCCATTTTTGCAGTGCTGGGGATCAAACCCAGTTCCCCAGAGACTGCTGAGCAGCACTTTACCAACTGAGCTAAAGCCCAGCCCACAGATATATTGTATTGCCTTTTTAGTTAAGAAGCTAGCAATTGGTGAAGGAGAATTATGGATGTGTGACGACATTTGCCTTCCATGTCTGAGGAGAAAATCACACTGACTCTACAAATCAAGACAAATACAGAGGTTGAGATAGTGCAAATAGCTGAAAAAGGGAGCCTGGCATTTCTAGTTGAAAACTTTCACAGAATCCCTTTGAAAAGGGTGATTTACAATGGCTAAAATTAAAATGAAAACAAAGTAGGCAATGAAATAGAATAGAAAGTTTCCACTTCTAAACAGAGGAATAGGATTACTTTAAATTACAACAGTGAAAGAAATCCATTGTGTATGTTGTTTAATTTTTTAAAAAAGTGCAGATATACAAGTCTGTTTCAAAACATCAAAACAATTGCAAGGAACTTCTATTCTCTTTTATCTAATCTCCATTTATTGGTAAATGAAGATGGGGGACAGAGTAATACAGCATTGGGTTTTTCCATTATGCATTCATTATATCACTTCTGTCAACACTTTCATAAACCCACAAGGTTTATGGAGCTTTATTGCTAATATGTAGTAAAACTCAAATGCATATTTGGGTTATATTCCCCTATTTTTCCAATGTACTCAGGAAGTTGTGTTTTTTACATTGAGATTATCCTCTTCCCCCTTTCCCTCTACATTGTCTCTCCTCCCCATCTCACCTCTCAAAATCTTCACTTCCTTCTGCTAGTTCCCTTTCTCCTTCTTTCTATTCTTTATATTGTCCCTTCTTTTCTTAGTTTGTGCATTTTTGTATATCAATATCAATATATATCTATATGATTTTTTCTTCCGTCAGGTATGATTCAGCTCCCAAATATGAGTGAGAACATATGCCATTTCTCTTTTTGAGCTTGGGTTCGTTCGCTTAAGATGATGTTCTCCAGTTCTATTCACTTTGCTGCAAATGACATTGTTTCACTTTTTATTGCTGAGTAGTATTCCCTTGTGTATATATACCACAATTTTTTATCCATTCTTCTGTTGATGGGCACCTTGATTGCTTCCATATCCTTTCTATTATGAAAAGTGCTGCATTGAATATGGAGATGCAGGTATCTCTGTGGTATGATGACTCATCTCCCTTTGGTATATTCCCATAGTGGTATAGCTGGCTTATGTGGCAGTTATCTTTTTATTTTTCTGAGGTATCTCCAGATTGACTTCTAAAGTGGTTGAATCAATTTACAGTCCCACTAACAGGGTAAAAATGTTCCTTTTTCTCAACTACCTCGCCAGCATTTGTTATTATTTTTTTGTTGTTGATCTTGGGCATTCTTAGTGGAGTGCAGTGGAATCTCAGTTGTTTTGATTTGCATTCCCTAATGGCTAGGGATATTGGGCATTTTTAAATCTATTTCATAGATTATGAACCTCTTCATTTGAGAACTCTATGTTCAGTGTCTTTACCTAGTTGCAGGGACCTTATATTCTTGTGGTGAGTATATTTATACTTGTTTAATTGATACTTAGTTGCAATCTTAATATATTTTATATATTAGCTCCTTATCATATATGTGTGGCCTGTGGATATTTTGTATATTCTATAGGCTGTCTCTTCACCCTGGTGATTGTCTCCTTTGCTATGTAGAAGCATTTTTGTTTAATGTAATCTCATTTGTCTATTTTTCTTTTTTTGCCTGGGCCTTGGGGATCATATATGAGAAGTCATTGCTCAGAGCAATGAGTTACATCTTTTTTTCTAGTAGCATTAAATTATCAAATAGTATATTAAAAATTTAATCAATATTTTATAAATGGTGGGAGATAAGGGTCTAATTTCCCTTTTCCACATTTGGAGATTCACTTTTCCTAACACTCCTTGTAGAAGTTGCTATTGTTTCCCAGTTTTTGTTCTTTGCAACTTTGTTGGAAATCAATTCACTGTAATTACATAGATATATTTCTATGTTCTCTATTCTACTTCATCTGTCTATGTGGCTGTTTTTGAGTACTAGTACCATGCTGTTTTGAGTCTTATTGCTTTGTAGCATATTTTGAACACAAGTACTGTGATGACTCTGGCTTTGTTCAAGATCATTTTGGCTATCTGAGGTGTTTTGTGATTCCATACAAATTTTAGTATTTCTTTCCCTATTTGTGTGAAAAACGTCCTTGGGATTTTTTACGGGTTACAGTGACATAGTAGATTGTATCAACATTTTGATGACATAAATTCTTTCAATCCATGAACATGATGGCTTTCCATCTGTTTTGTGCTTTTAAATTTCTTTTATCAGTTTTCATAGTTTCAGTGTACAGGCTGAATTTCTTTAGTTAAATTTACTCCTAAGTAATTTATTACATTATATTGTAGCAATTTAGCTCAGTGGGTAGAGCGCTGTGCTGCAGTCTCTGAGGTCCCGAGTTCAATTCCCAGCACCGCAAAAATGGGAGAAGGGCCTGGCAATCCACTCCCAAGGCAATCCCAAAACAGTCAGCCATTGATAACCCTATGAGGGTCGCTATGAGTCGGATTCCAACTTGACGGCACCTAACAACAACAACAACAACATTATAGCAATTATGAATGGGATTGTTTTCCTGGTTTTGTTGTTTGGATAGTTTGTTACCAGTCTATGGAAGTGCTAGTGATTTTGTAACCTGAAATTTTTTTGAATTCATTCATTAGTTCCAAGAGTATGTTGGTGGAGTCTTTTTGTCTTTCTGTATATAAGATCATGGTGTCTTTATAGAGGATTTTACTTGTTTCTTTCATTCATTTTTTTTACTGAGTGTTCTGCCTAGGACTTCCAGTACTGTGCTGAATAGGAATGGCATAAGGGGAATTCTTGTTCTATTCCTGAACTGAAAGGAAACGCTTTTAGCTTTTCAACATGGAGTGTAATGTTAACTGTGAGCTTGTCATATATGGCCTTTCTTATGTTCAAGATACCTTCTTTCTCCACATAATTTATTCAGAGATTTTGTCATTGAAGAGTTGTTGAGTTTTGTCAATGCTTCTTTTTTATCTACTGAGATGATCACATTTTGTCCTTAATTCTATAAAGGTGGTTTATCACATTTGCTGACTTGGCTATGTTGACCTTTCATTGCATCTTTGGGATAAACCTCACTTCCTCATGGTGAATAATGTTCTTAATGTCCTATTGAATTTTGTTTGCTGGGATTTTGTTGAGAATTTTTGCATACATGTTTATCATATTGGCCTACAACTTAATTTTCTTGAAATATCCTTGTCTAACTTTGGTATCAGTGTAATTCTGGCCTCAGGAAATGAGATTTTAAATACTTATTCTTCTCCACTTTTTTGAGGGGTTGAGAATTCATAGTAGTTCTCATTTTAGAGTTTGGTAAAGGCAGGGGATGTATCTCAGTGGTAGCTATCTCTTAAGATGTTATTTAAGATATTGGTATTGTTTGGGTTTTTAGTTTTCATATTAAAGATAGAAATAGTTTGAGTGCTACATTTTAAATTTTAGAACATTCCGAATTATTCTGTAATGTTACCCTTCCCAGTATGATTTATTCCGTCTGATTTTTTCCCACTTATTATAGTCACTTTCAGTTTTAATCACTCCTTCATTTTTTGTAGTAGAGGTCTGCTAGAGAGAAATTCTGTCTGATTTGCTCATTTGGTAATATCTTCATATCTTCTTCATTTTTAAAGGATAGATTTGCTGAGTATAATAGTCTCAATTGGTAGGTTTTTCATTTAGCACTGTGAATATCTCATCCTAATTTCTCTTTACCTATTGAGAGTCTGTTGGGAAGTCTCCTGTCAGGCAAAGAGAAACACCCAGTTATGTTTTTGTTTCTTTTCTCTACTTTCTTTGAGAATTTTTTTTAACCATTAAGTACTTTATTATATGTCTTGAAGAGACCTTGACTTAGTTGATTAGGATCATTGTCCTTTGGCCTTCCTGTACCTAGATATTTATACCTTTCTTTAAATTTAGAATATTTTATCTTATTATCTTTTTATTGAAAACTTTTAATGTATACCTTAATGTGATTCATTCTGACATGCTTTTCATTGTGACATTTCCATATATGGACTTTGTTGTACATTATTCATATAGGTTCCCCCTTACCCTCTTGTATGCTTCACCCCCCCATAGCATCCCCCCATCAAAGACTTCTCTAGCATTTACTTGTCTTTTTATGGTAATATTTTTCTATATATCCTTGGGTTCCAGTTCTGTTTAAGACAGAAACTTTTCCTGCAGTGAACTTTCTTTTTACCTTGTCAGAACTATTACATGCATTTTCTAGACCATCTATAATAATACCATTCTTAGCTTTTTTTTCTTTTATTATGAACTGACCTTTGTATAGAATTTTTTCATTCTTATAATTTTGATTCAGCTCCCACATATGAGTGAGAACATGTGGTGTTTCTCTTTCTGAGCTTGTGTTTGTTCACTTAAAATAATTTTCTATAATTCCATCCATTTTGCTGCGAGAATGTCCTTATTTCATTTTTTTTATTGCTGAGTAGTATTCCATTGTGTATATGTACTATAGTTTTTTTATCCATTCTTCTGTTGAAGGGCACTTTGGTTGATTCCATATCCTTGCTATTGTGAAAAGTGCTGCACTGAACATGGAGATGAAGATGTCTCTGTGGTATGATGACACATTTCCCTTTGGGTAAATTCCCAATAGTGTTATAGCTGGGTCAAATGGTAGGTCTATTTTCAGTTTTTTAAGATACCTCTATATTGATTTCCATAGTGGTTGGACCAATTTACAGCTCCACCAACAATGTAAGAGTGTTCCCTTTTCTCCACAACCTCACCAGCATTTGTTGTTATTTGCTTTACTCCTTCAGCAAAGTTGCAGGCTATAGAATCAACACACAAAAGACAATAGCTTTTCTTTACACCAACTGCAAACAGGAAGAGAAGGAAATTTCAGAAAAAATACCATTCACAATAGTGCACCAGAAAATTAAATACCTTGGAATCAATGTAACCAAAGATGCTTCAGATCTCTATAAGGAAAATTTCAAAACATTAAAGAAAGAAATAGCAGACTACACTGAAAAATGGAAAGACCTTCCCTGCTCCTGGATAGGGAGCTATCCTACCAAAGCAATCTATAGATTTAATGCAATCCCCATTAAAATTCCACTGACAGACTTTACAGAAATAGAAAAAATGATCCAAAAATTCATATGGAACTGCAAAAGACCACATATAACCAAAACACTCTTAAGCTGCAAAACTAATGCAGGTGGAATCGCAGTCCCTGACTTCAAGCTATACTATAGGGCAGTGGTAGCAAAAACAGCTTGGTACTGGCACAAAAATAGGCCTGAAGACATCTGGAACAGAACAGAAGACCCAGAAATACTTCAATACACCTATAGCCACTTTATTTTTGACAAAGGAGCAAAGCAAGTAAACTGGAAAAAGGACAGCCTTTTCAATAAATGGTGCTGGGAAACATGGTCATCCGCATGCAGAAAAATGAAAACTTACCAGCATCTCTCAATATGCACGAGAGTTAACTCAAAATGGACAAAAGACCTCAACATAAAACCAGAAACTTTAAAACTTATAGAAGACAAGATAGGCAGTACACTGCATCATATAGGCATAGGAAAGTATTTCCTTAATAGGACTCCAATTGCTCAGGAAATTGCAACAAGAATAGAAAAATGGGATTACATGAAATTAAAAAGCTTCTGCACAGCAAAAGAAACAATTATGAGAGTCAAGGAAACCCCGACGGAATGGGAAACAAACTTCACCTTTTACACATAAGATAAAGATCTAATTACTAGAATTTATAAAGAACTCAATAAAAAAACTCCCCCCAAAATAAATAATCCAATACACAAATGGGCAAAGGAACTGAGTAGACAGTTCTCAAATGAAGAGGTCCGTAAAGCCATGAAACACATGAAAAATGCTCAATATCCCTAGCCATTAGGGAATGCAAATTAAAACAACTCTGAGATTCATCTTATCTTTTAAAATAAGTTTTCTAGCCTCTTGGCATTCTCAAATCTCTTTTGAGCCTCAGTAACCTGAATATTTTGTTCTTGTAATGCTATCCAAATAGCCTATAAACTTTCTTCCTTCTCCTCAGTTTTCTGCATTTATCCTCAGTGTATTTTCAAATAACTGTTATTTTATTTCCTTGTTTTTCTCTTCAGTTTGATTTACACTGCTGTTAATGCCTTCTATCACGTTTTTCATTTGTCTTAATGTACTTTTCAGTTCAAGGATTTCTGTTGGGTTTCTGGTTTTAATCACTTCAATTTGTGTAATAAGTTTCTCTAACAGTAGTGAAACATTTCTTTTGGTTTTCTTGAAACGTTTTGAGTTCTTGCCCAAGATTTTACACAAGTTTGTTGCTACAGTGTCAATTTCCCTGATATTATTATGTTGGTTATGTAAGATCACAGTTTCATGAATGTTTTTAATACTTGTTAATGTAAAATGTCATCTGTACATTGAAGGATTAGTTATTTATTTGAGTTCACAGATTAGCTTTCTTTGTATCCATGCTTCCAGAAATTCTAAGCAGTCTGTGTGTCACATGACAATCATGGAGCTGCAGGGTTTGTGTGCCCAGTTGGTTACTTGTCTTGCATTGGACCAATCTTTCCTTTCTATGTCCTATTCTTCCCTTTAAGAATGGGAATGCTTACTCTGTACCACTGTATGTTTGAAACATGTACCATGTCTTTATGTTTTTCAGAGGCTCATGACTAAGTTTTTCTTGAGTCTCTGTGGAGACTTCAGACTTGGACTTTTGAAAAGACTGAGACTGTTAAGATTCTGGGGAATCTTGGAGTTGGAGTGAATGCATTTTGTACCAGGAGATGGTCATGAACCTTTCAGGGCTAGGGGTGTAGTGTTATGGTTGAAATCTAAAATTTCCTCCAAAGTTCATATGTTTGAACATTTGGTCCCCAGCTGAGGGCACTTTTCTGGGAGGCTATGAATCATTGGTAGTGGTTCCTAGCTTTCCAGAAGTGGGTCACTGTGCCCACCCCATTGCCATACCTGCCCTGCCTCTATGGGCTGAAATCCTCTGTGACCCTTAATAAATCATTCCTCTCAAAATTTTTTTCTGTCAAGTATTTTGAAATAGCAAGGCACCTGCTGACACAGTGTTCTTGTTTTGTTTGGTTTTGTTTTTTGATCTGTTGTGGATCAATACATAGTCCTACTGCATATGACTACTATGTAGCTTACATTACACAACTCAGTACACCAGCTTAGTAAGAACCAGATGAGTCCATTTTCTGTTCAAGAGGTCAAGTCAACTGATCATGTGCTTGAATATGATAACAATGGCAAATTGCCATAAATATTTCTAACTATTCACACTTAATTTCTGTACTTATATGAACAGGTACTAAACTATTCTCAACTGGTACTAAACCCATACCAGTTTGTATACTAGACTTTCAATGGCACTAATCCAAAACACACCAAACTCCATTCTCCTTCTAATTATCTCTACAAAATTAGATTTTAAGTTGAATGAATATTTTAACTCTTATTCTTGCATCTTTCTGGTCCTCCTGGTTACATTGCCTAAAACTCAGTAATTATCATGTCTTGGATGGTCTGTTGGTAAAATTTTCTGATTAGTTTTTTCTATCTGTTCTGGCCAGTGTGTTACTGAAATATGCAACGAAAATCCTTTCATTTCCTAGTATATGGAAATTATGCAGAGGATGATTGACCATTTCTGGCCTATATGGTGACAGTAAAGGGCATCTGTATCATTTCCAATTGGAGAGCATTGAGATCCACTGGAAAATCTTTGTATCCTCTAATCCCTTTGGTGCCTGTGGAAACTGCATGGTCACATGTTAGAATCAAAATCACAAGGTAGAAGTTATTTTCTTTTAATCTCTGCTTCTTATGCAGTATGGCTTAATTTATCCTAACACCATCTTAGTTTCCATGTAGCCATAAAAAGGATTTGAAAAACATACCTGATCTTGCAAATGCTATGCCTAATTTTTTAATGCTTTGTTATTACTTAGATGATGAAATAAAAAATTCCTTACATATCACATGATTTAAATGCATTCTGCATCTCTAATTTTGTGTTTTGGTTATTCCTCTAAGAAAATGTCTTCAGTTATGCTAAGGGAACTGTTCTTTCATGCCTCATTCACCCTATACACACTGTCCCTACCTTTCTGAGATATCCTTTCCTTTCAGTTCCACATAACCAGAATGTTTATTTTATTCACAAAATTCTCCTTGATGATGTTATCAGTAGCCTCTAACATTCATTATTTAGCAGAGTTGGTCAATTCTTATTTTGTGCTGTAAGAATTCCTAATATAGTTTTAGCAGTATTCATGATATTGCATTACCTAGTGAGGTTTCAGTACCTAATATGGTGCCACATACCTACTGTTATCACTCAATTAAAATTTTTCTAACAAAAAGCTATAAATTATTAGAATGCAAAATTTTCTGTGATTATAATGCTAGCAATAAAAATTACAGACTCCCTACATATTTTATTTTAATAGGCTCAGTGAGTATGCATTGACAAAGTTACAGAGAAGATTAAAGGAGTAGATAATTAAATACTAATTATAAACAATAGGATCATCTTCAAACTTAAAAGATAAAAATTGTCTTCACATATTGACTATCACAGTTTCTGACAGAATCTCTGGAACATAAATCCTTTGAGAAATTATAGTACTGTGTTCATACAAATTGCTAAGACTAATATTCCATTCAATTATTGTCTTTCCAAATTAAGCTCCTAAAACAATGCTGTGGTCACATCATTTCCATAGGGCAAGTTTGCTATAGGGCAAACTGCCTAATCTTATACATAAGACCCTCTGCGGAATACAATTAAACTAGGTGTTGCTGTGTCCATTTCACACATAATTTGTTCCTAAGCACTATTTAATGCTATGTATTCCTTTTCTTTTAATGTGTCCACAATGACCATTTCTGAGCCTTTGTTCCTATTATAATCTCTTTTAGGTATCTTTGCTGGTCCATTGATGCTCGTTGACATTGTATGCCCTCCTAATAAACCAAGTCTCTTTTCAGTCCTCGATCATAGAATGTTCCCAATCTTCAACTGAGAGTTTTGCCTTTACTTTTATCCCCACAGTATGTTTCTTTTGCCTCATGTTAAAATGTACCTTTTCTATTGAACTTTTATAATTACTATCCTTTTATTTGTGATATCTTGTTAGTGGATTGCCAGATCTTTCAAAGAAGGCTCTGAATTTTACTCATCTTGTAAAGTGTGGGGACAGTGCTTATGCAGAACAGTAATTTGGTAAATATAGAAGCAAAAACAAAGCAAAGAATAAATAAGAATATTAGAGCTCTTCTCAATCACAATGTTTGGGATACTTCTAAAATATCAGAAATCATTACCTCTGAAGGCACACTATCTTCCAGTCAGCTTCTGGAGAGCCCTCTTCACATCTTTGTTCCTAAGGCTGTAAATGATGGGGTTCAACATGGAAGTCATAATTGAATAGAACACAGAGATGACCTTGTCCTTTTCACTCATTGTCTTGGAATTAGGTCTCATATAGGCAAATATTCCAGAGCCAAAATAGAGAATCACAACAGTGAGGTGAGACCCACAGGTGGAGAAGACCTTGAGACTCCCTTCCCTAGACTGCATCCGGATAACAGTGTAGATGATATTCAAGTAGGAAACAAGAATGAGGAAGACAGGAGTTAAGATGATAACCACACCCATAGAAACGATAGCCATCTCAGCATTGTAGCTGTCTGCTGAAGCCAGCTTTAGGAGTGCTGGGGGTTCACAGAAGTAGTGATTAATCACATTCTGTCCCTGGTAGGGGAGAGACAGTGTAAATGCACTGTCCACTGAACATACAAATGCACCTATTGTCCAGGAAATGATGGCCAAGCGAATGCAAACCCTCTGAGTCATGATAGTGGAGTAGTGTAGGGGCTTGCAGACAGCTACATACCGGTCATAGGACATCACTGTCAGAAGTACACACTCTGTGCACCCTGCTAGGAGAAAGGCCACTATCTGCACTGAGCATCCAGCAAAGGAAATGCTTTTCTTCTTAACCAGGAAGTGAACCAACATCTGGGGCACAATGCTTGTAGAGAAACAGAGGTCGGCCAAGGACAAGTTTTTGAGAAAAAAGTACATGGGTGTCTGAAATCGAGAATCTGTTTGGATAAGGATTATCATCAGCAGGTTTCCAAGTGCAGAAAGAAGGTAGATGGTCAGGAAAACACAGAACAATAAGATTTGAGTTTGGGGATCTTGTGAGAGTCCCAGCAAGACAAATTCAACCACATGTGTCTGGTTTCCTCTTCTCATTGCTGTGTAATCCTGTTTATCTCCCATCAGAAAGAGAACAGATGTTTTCACTACTTTATAAAGAAGTTTACTGTTAACAAGTGCATCTTACTGACTATTTGCCTTTGTCTTTGTCCTATTCAGTGGCCATTAGCATTAAGATGCATATTGGTGTTTCATCAATGCCCGTAGTTATTTTTGTTTTATATTGTATTGTATTGAATTGTATCATATTGTGTTGTGTTGTATTATACTGAAACATGGTCTCCCTATATAGCCCACTCTGGCCTGAAACTCACTATGTAGCCCAGGTTGACCTCTAAGATAAAGCAATACTGTTGCTTCAGCTTCCTGAGTGCTGGGATTACAGGCATGCACCAACATGCCTGGCTATTTACTGTTGTTTTTTGAGATAAAGTCAGACCATGGAGTCCAAGATGGCACTAAGCTTGTAATCCTGCAGCCTGAGCCTCCCACATGCTGGGATTATAGGCATACATCACCACACCCAGCCTGTACATAGTTTTTAAGCACATTTTTCTTGGCTTGATCTACTTGGTAGTCTGAGTATCATGTGCTACGTGGCTTCCTTGCAAATCCTGATGTCCAGATATTTATGTAATAGTAAACTACTCTGTGCCTACAGCCATACCACCCTGGCTTCCAATCCAGTCAGCTCTGGGAAGTGAAGCTTGGTGGGGCCTGGTTAGCCACTGGATGGGAAACTGCCTGGGAATACCAGGTGCTGTAGGCTTGGGAAAAGGACCTGGCAGCCTACTCCCAAAGACAATCTGCCATTGAAAACCCTATGAATAGCAGAGAAGCACTAACATAATGCCAGACATTGCACAGTGTTGGGTAGTGTTTCATTTGACATACACAGGGTCACTGTGAGTTAGACCCTACTTGATGGCACTTAACAGCAACAGCAACAACAAAACACTACTGTATAACTATAGTAACAGAATTATCTTTGGTTCAATTTTATTTTTTGTTCTGGAGAAATACTATTTACATGGATTAGCTATCTGAACATGAAGTGAACTGATTTAATTAATACAAACAGCTGTTGCTTTTACAGTTAAAAACATTTAAAAAGCAGAAGTCAATGACACATTTGTCAATGTCACAGTAGGAGATTCAAATATGGTTTGGCGACCCAATAGATAAATTGTACAGTGTAGCCAAATCACCATCAAGCCTCCACCTCAGATTCCTTAGTTTCCCTCTTAGTTTAGGTCCCTGAAAGTGGACACTAAGGAAAGAGCTTGGGTGCTGATCCTTTATTTCAAAGAAGTCTCCAGACTGGGCATGGTGACACACACCTGTAATCCTAGCGATTTGGCAAGAGGAGACAGGAGGATCACAGGTTCCAGGCCAGAGGCAGCCTGTGTAATTTAGCAAGATCCTGTCTAAATTTAAAAAATACAGAAGGGTCTGGCAGTTCTGCTCAGTGCCAAAGTTCTTGCAAAGCATGCACAAGGCCCAGGGTTCAGCCCCCTAGGACTGAAAAACAAATAAATAAAGAGGACTCCAGGAAACAGAGGAAGGAAGCAGAAAGAATGAGACAGGAAGCAAGTAAACAACAGAAAGTGTGGATTATTGAATTTGTTGCTCTAGACTATGCTTTCTCAATGGGAAACACAGACCCTACCATTCTTGAAAGAAATGCTAAGTGACTTGTAAGTTACACAGAAATCAATGATCAGACTTGGAATCCAACACCCCAGAGTCTAGTTGTAGCATCTGAGCTTTGAAATCTTCAGTCTAATTTCAGTCTTAATACGAATAGCAGCAGTTAGTACCAGGAAATCCAATCATGTAGCACATGGAACTCAAGCAATGTTCAAGAGACAAAGGAAATTATCCTCAGTCCCATAGGTGTTCATAAATGGGCTAGCACCTACTGTTTTCAGATATTGTCAATTAGAAAATAAGCTGGAAAGAACTAAGCATTGTAGTAAGGTGCAGTCAAATTTTTGCAGGAGTTTTTGTAACAAAACATGCCTCAAAGCCAGGTAGGACTAGACAGATTTAAGGAGGTCACCAGGGCAGATTTGTTAGCAGAGCCAACATGGAACAGAGGTCTATTTGAGTCTGATGCCTTTGGTGCCTACAGAGTAGTCATAAATTTATTTTAACACAGCTTTCTGGACTTGTTCTCCAATGGAGAAAATTTGATGAGCAATAAAGGACCAAACTGTTATATTTAGGGATATGTGGGCTACGAGGTTGTTGTCGATGTGTTTTAGGTAGCAGAATACTATACTACTAAATCTAATAATAATAATGCTCATCATCATCACAACACTCCAAAAATCTTACTTTTCACGATATTTCTTATGTCCCAGGAAATTTTAAAAGCATTTAATAGTCACCAATTCATTTAACTCTCAGAGAAGTCTTAAGAAGTAAACACTGGCAACCTTCTCATTTTATGGACATGGATTCTGAGGCCCAGTGATGATTTTAAAAATTTTCCAGATCACAGAGCTGATATATTATTAGATCAGCACTCTGGTCCCAGAGCTCAGACATGATATTTGTGTACTGAATAGGAGTACAGATCCTACTTCTAAAGAGACACTGGTATTGGGCTTTCTGTGTGAAGCCATAGAAGGAGTCACAAGGGGAATACATTACAGAATTAGGGTTTGAGAAAGGGTAATGCAGATATCTATAGTATACATAGAAAGGAATAGACTTGCTGTCTTTCTGTAGTTTGGACGTAGATGGAGAGCACACTCAACAACATTAGTGAAAATATCTGAAGTATCAGCAATGCACACGTATATTGTTGTTGTTGTCAGGGGTTGTTCAGTCAGCTCCAACTCATAGCAACTCTATGTACAACAGAACTGAACATTACCCTCCACTGTACCATGCCTGGCACTGTTTCAGGTATGCTTTGAGAACTTGATGCCACATACTTCTTGCACTTTTTTCTGTGCTGGGGATTGAACCCAGGGCCCGAGAGAGTGGAGAGCAGCATTCTACCAACTGATCTAATCCCCAGCTTCACAGTACCTTCTAAGTAGCCTTCATAGTTTGTTTTCTGTGCTTTCTTTATGTATATGCCATTCCTTGGGGATCTCATTAAGGGCATTGCCTCAGCTATCATCAATTTATAAAATGTCTCAAATACTGACACCTGACTACTTTTCTAAATTTAAATCCTACATTTTTAACATTTTGCTGAATGTTTACTGTAAAATGTTTTGCTTCTGCTACAAACAACACATTTGGAATCTAAATTTTATTGTTGACTTTACTCTGAAAATCACCTTTAACATTCCCATTTTTTCAAATACTACTGTCATTTTCCCTGACCACCACAGTCAAAAATCAAAACCAATTTTGACCTTTTTTTCTTTTATTTTTTTAAATTTTAAATGCTACCATTTAAGGGGTCACCTTTATCATACTAATGGCTTCACTGTGCCCTAAAATAAGAAGCTCTTAGTTTCATTGCTTTGCTCAAATTTCTAAAGAAAAATAGGATATTAGGTCTAAAGATTTCTACTCAAAGTTCTGGGATTCAGCCTTGTTGGAACATATTTTGGCAGTATGGGCAAGGGGAAGAGAAATTTTCTGATTGGCTCACTATAGGTTACGTTCATGAAACTATGGTGGAGCTAGATGTGTTCACTACCCTGACTCTAGGCCACACATAGACTTCACTTCAAAGATTTCTCCCTCTTCATCCTTTACATGTGCTTTTAAAACACTAATTAGCCAGGCATGATGGCACACACCAGTAATCTTAGCACAATGGAGGCTTAAGGAGGATCACAAGTTCAAAGCCATCTTGGGTTTCAGAGAGAGTTTGAGGCCAGCCTTGGCTACATAGTGAGGCCCTGTCTCAAGAAACAAAAAACAATAACAAGAAAAATAAAAATATTAAAGGAATTTAACTATTTCATATCTACCCTTAAAGAGTATAGTGATGAGGAAAAAATGACAGGTAAAAATCTGGTTTACTGGGAATTTTCTATTTCTTAAAATGGGGACAGTTCACATGGCTACGTTCATAATATAAAAAATTAATTGACCTCCAGACTTAACCAGTTTTGCACTTCTCTACATGTTATACTCTAATTAAGACGTTTACTTTAAAAAGAGGTTATTTGGCAACTAAAATTATGTTGTTTTAGAGTGGCATCCTCATGAGGCAGCCATGGAGGTGAATCCCTATAATCCCAGCAACTCAGGAGGCTGAGACAGAAGCATTGCAATTTCAAGGCCATAGTCAGCTTGTATAACTTAGTGAGACCCTGTCTCAAAACAAGAAATTTAGAAAATGGGCACTGGGTGCATCTCAGTAGTAAAGGGCTTGCAAAGTATGTGCAAGGTCCTGGATTCAACCCCCAAGTATTGGAAAAAAAAAAAGATTAGAGTGCTTTTTAAATAATAAAGCTACAATAAATGGTCTAAAATTAACTATGTTTACTTAACATGTTATACTATTTTGTTATAACTTAATGAATTCAAATATTGTTTTAGAAGGAAGAGGAATAGAAGAAGATGAGGGTAATAAAAATATTAGTGAAACATAAAATATTAACAATTAAACATAGTAAAATCTTCCTATTATAAGGGCTGGGATTTAGCTCAGTTGGTAGAGTGCTGTGCTGCATTCTCTGAGGTCCCAAGTTCAATTCCCAGCACTGCAAAAATGGGAGAAGGACGTGGCAATCCACTCCCAAGGCAATCCCACAACAGTCAGCCATTGAAAACCCTATGAGGGTCGCTATGAGTCAGACACTGACTCGACGGCACCAAACAACAACAACAACTATTATAATGACTATGCTATAGTTTCAGAAAGTAAAAGGTAAATTCAGAAAGAAAACACAAATTTTAGCGAGATATGTTAGCCAGAGTGTGTAATCTACTAGTGACACTAAGGAATTTCTTACTTGGTAGAGAGAGTGAGGTTGTTCCTTCCTTCATCCATCTGTTGATTCAGTTAATTCTATATTTTTGCCTGTTACTTTCAATACTCCACTTGTGACACCACCTTTGATATTACAAGAATGTGTTAGTTGTGAGCAAAAGAAAACCCTATTCAAAGTGTTCATTTTAAAAATGGGAATTTATAGATATAGATCACCTAAAATCCGTAGTAGGGCTGGCTTCAGGTGATGTTCCATCCAAATATTCATCATGCTCCTGTGTCTCCTTCCACATCATCTACATCATTGTCAGCTTTGTCATAATAGTTATCAGCACAGGCTACATGCTTTCTTGCTCACATATAACTATAAATATAAAATTTCCTTGCAATAGCATCTAGTAATACTAAGATAAAATCTCATATATGGGATCTGATTCCCTGTAAAATATGCTTGTTGTTGTTGTTGTTGTTGTTGTTAGGGGCCATCAAGTAGTGTCTGATTCATAGTGACACTCATAGGGTTTTCAATGGCTGATGGTTTGAGACTGTTTTGGGATTGAACTGCCACATCCTTCTTGCATTTTTTAATGCTGGGGATCGAACCCAGGTCCTCAGAAAGTGCAGAGCAGCACTCTACCAACTGAGCTAAACTCCAGCTGAAAAATATATGGATATGTAAAAAAAAATTTTTAAATTCTGAGCAAAGGATATAGTTGATTAAAAGATACCAAATCCCTGATTTAACTGTACATTCTCCATTTATACCACACACCATATCCTAATGCAAACCCTAAGAGACCACATGTAATGACAAAAATTTCACCTTTGATTAGAGATGCAAGCGTTGTAAATACTTTAATAGCAAATGATATGTGGAAGCATATTAAATGAGGAATATATGATATCTAAGTAGGGGCTTATCAAGTGATATAAGTATTATTGAACACTAACAGATGAACCACTTAATAATAGCAGTAGAGAAATACAAATACATAAAACATATTTCCAATTCTGGTAAGTGTGAGGAATACTGTTTCCAACCAACCTTTCCACTGAGGAAAAATATGATGCCAATAAGGCTTTGAAGGACAAAGATCTTGGAGAAGGAAGCATCACAGTGAGGTGAGCCTCACAGTACTGTTTTTTTCTCATAAGGCATTTGCAGATTCTAAAGAAGCAATTGAAGGTCTCATAAGCTCAACAGGAAGTAGGGGCTCCTGAGGTGAAAAGTAGAGGACATTTTTGGTAATCTTGAAATAGTATGAGGCAAGGGATAAAAATTGGTGTTTAAGGGTCACCAAATATAAGCAATATATGAGTAATAAATGTGATATCTGATAACCTACATCTGTGGAATGAGGAATGAATTGGAAAATAAATATTTTCTTTCTCTGTGTGTCTGTCTCCTTGTCTCTCTGCCTCTTTCTCTGTCTCTCTCTCTCTCTCACAGACACCCCCCCACACACACACACACTGAAACTGGGTGCTATTTTTAATTTCTTCCTTTATCATCTACCTACTAGATAATTTAAACAGCTATGAAATTTTACTCATATCTCAAATCTGTCTCCTCCTCCCAATTCCTAATATGACTAACCTATTTTCCAATGCAATAACGTCCATTTATTTTACCGGTAACATCTTTCTGCCTCCTACATTGCTATATTCAACTTATTCATATATAATAGAATAATGTTTTGAAAATGCTGATGTTATCATTTTCAATTTTCCATTTAAAGCAATTCAATAACTCTCCATTGTGTATAGCCTTAAATCTAAATACATACTCTGGTCCTAGGTCATCTATGACTGGCTGTGCATGTTTGCAAGTCCTTTTCTCTCCATTCCCTATTATCCAATGGTCCTGCCATACATGAACCTGTGTGTAACACATGCTGTTTCCTCTATGAAGTTCATTTATTGCTTGATCAACCTGATACACTCCTAGTTGTGCTCTATTACTTTTCTCTACTGCCACTTTTTCAGCCACACTTTCACTGATTCTATTCAGCAGAGTTATTTTTCCCCCATTTCTCTGCTTCTCTGTATCTACAGCCATTAGCCCCCTGGTGTCTGATTTCATCAGATCTCAGAAGCTAAGCAGTGTCAGTCCTGGTTAGTCCTTGGATGGGAGACAGCCTGGGAATACAGGGGGCTATAGGCTTGGGAGAACTACTTGGGAGCCCACTCCCAAAACAATCAGCCTTTGAAAATCCTAAGAACAGCAAGCAATCACTGACAATATTGTCAGGAATTTCACAGTGTCATGGAGTGTTTTGGTCTGTTGTACATAGGGTAGCTATGAGTCAGACTCAACTCCTTGTCACCTAACAACAACAACAATTGTTTCTATAGGTCTTATCTGTTGCACTAATATATTTTATGTATACATTTATACATATATACATATATTATATATATAGTTTCAAGTCACTATGTTTTTCCATTTTATGAATTCTCTGAAGATAAAGACCAGTAGTAATCTTATCCTCATCATGTGACATAGATAAATCTTTCAATAAATATCAGTGGAACACATCAATAAACATCTATCCCTTGCACATAGTACATATGTATACAGAGATTCTGGGCATCTTTTGTGGGGGATGTGATCTCTACAGACACCTGGAGCAGGACTTCTGTCTCAGTTCCATGCAAGGGAAAGGGAGGGTGAGGAAGGGGAAGAAGGAGACAGAGAGAGAGGAAGGAGGGAGGGAGGGAGGGAGGAAGGAAGGAAGGAAGGAAGGAAGGAAGGAAGGAAGGAAGGAAAGAAGGAAGGAAGGAAGGAAGGCAGGCAGGCAGGCAGGCAGGCAGGCAAAGTAGAGCTAGAGAGGAAAAGCCAAGTCTTCACAAGCACTCTGGAATCCCTTGAGGAGAAGCAGCCACCTGCACAGCTCCTGCTCTCACCTGGCTGAGCTCACAGGAGAGAGAGCAGTTGGGTCACTGGTGAGAGGGCTGAGGCCAGAGTGCGGGACAGTGAGACCCAAACGCCAAAGATCAAAACATCACCAGGCAGTTCTCATTGTATTTTATTCCTAGGCACTCAGAGTGTTTTTCCATCCTACACCTTTGCCAACCACTGTTTCAAAGTCACAAACCTAAATTCTCCTAGGGCCTGAATGGTGAAATTTCCTAAGAGGAATTTCTTATAAACGAGGTCCTCAGAGTTGATGTAAACAACACATTCTCCTGAGCTTTCACTTCATAAGTGAGAAGGCTTTTCATTATGCTTGTAAACATGTGCTGAAATCACTAAATCTCCCAGTTTCAAATGCCAATAAAAACAGAAAGTTTAAAAGTATGTGGAATCCAAAAATAATGTAGTCCACTGTGAATATGCCCATTTTTCTACACAATCACATCAGATTCTCTTCTGTCCTGTAACAGCCTTTGCTATCCTCATGAGCAAAGAAAACAAAATCCTCTCAGTATTTATTAGGGAAATTTAAGTTATTATATTGGTTGCCACTTAGTTATACTGATTAAAATGATGAAATTTAAAAGAAGAAAAATTTTTAAGTAGTTCTAAAATCTAAACTAAAGGAAAAATTTATTGTTCAAAACATTTGATGCACCTTAACTGAATGAACAATGACTTTAGATATTGATCCATTAACCAAGTGGCTGGGAAGTTGCCAAATTTTCTTCTACTAAAATGAGCTGTCCTCAGTTACCACAGTGTGTTGCACATTCATACTGCTGGTTGTCTTTTAGGTCGTTACTTCTCATTGCAGTTTGTTGTTGTTGTTAGGTGCCGTCGAGTCTTGTCTGACTCATAGAGAACCTCATAGGGTTTTCAATGGCTAACTATTTCAGGATTGCCTTGGGAGTGGGTTGCCACATCCTTCTCCCATTTTTCCTGTGCTGGGAATCGAACTCAGGACTTCAGAGACTGCAGCACAGTGCTCTACCAACTGAGCTAAATCCCAGCCCCGTTATAGTTTAGGGACCTTTTTTCCCTTCTTCTTCCTTCTTTTCCTTCCTTCTTTCCTTCCTTCTTTCTCTCTCTCTCTCTCTCTCTCTCTCTCTCTCTTTCTTTCTTCTTTTTGTGGGACTAGGGATTGAACCCAGGACCTTGTGTGAGGCAAGGGCTCCACCACTGAGCTGCTTTCCCAACCCTTTCTAAATTTTTCTTTGGAGAGAATATCTCAAAAATTATACAGGCTGTCTCTGGGCTTGGACCTGTGAGCCTCCGGCCTCAGCCTCCCAAGTGTTAGGATTACCAGGTGTGTTCCACCATATCCAGCTTTGTATGTGTCTTATTCAGTGAATATGCTCATCATATCATTTACTTCTTATAGAAAGACCACATGGAAAGGTGCACATGGACTAGAACCAAGGCCCCTGACAGCTAGCTTCAACTGCTGTGTCTGAGTGGAAAACTTCCAGATAATTCTGGTCCCCAGCTTTCAAAATGCCCCAGCTGGCCAATAAGTGGAACAGAGACCAACTTCCTTGTGAACATTGCCTAAGTTTCAGATATATAAGCAACATTTATTTTTATAAGCTACCAAATTGGGGCATTATTTGTTATATATCACTAGATAATCAAAACCCGAAATTAAAATTGTAATGAGATTCTATCCCACAACAAAATGCAAAAGTTAAATACACTGATAATACTTCATGCTATCAAGGTCATGGAAGAACTGGAAACTTCAAACATTGCTAATAGGAATGAAAATTTATATGAGTACTTAAAAAAAAGTTTGGTAGTTTACTATAAAAGTTAAACAAATATTTATTATTCAACCTAGAACTTCTTCTAATAGGTTTCCAGAGAAATGAAAATTGGCATCCACACAAAAAATTACAATACAATTACTCATATCAACTTCATTCAAACTAGTCAAAACTGTAGAAAAATGTGAATCAACAGATGAATGCATAAATCAACTATGGTGGGTTTTTATTCTGTGTTCATCTAATGGAATACTACTGAATAGAAATAAATGACTATTGATGATTACAATAACATGTTTGAATTTTAAAAACATACTAAACCAAAGAATTAGACAAAAAAGAGTTGGAGTGTATGGTTCAAATTTTATGGACTTCTAGGAAGTTGGGGGAATAATTACTTGGAGACCAGTGTATGGGAAATCAACAGCAAAGGGCAGAAGGGAGTTGTATGATCCAAGAGAAATGCTGTATATGTCGACAGTAGATATAGTTAGTAGGTGGATATACTTGTCAAACTAAGTTAACTGTATGTTTTAAATGGCCATGTTTCATTTTCTTTGTACACACATAAAATTTATTTTCTATGATGATAATAACTGGAAATTTAAAGACAAGAGGAGCTTGGAAATAAGGTTTTAGAAACAGCTATTCATACCAAAAGCCATGGTGCCTGCCTGTAATCCTAGCTTCTCAGGAGGCTGAAACAGGACAATTGTGAGTTGAAGGACAGAGGCAGCCTGTGCAACTTATTGGGACCCTGTCCTAAAATTAAAAAGTAAAAAGTGGGCTAGGGGTACATCTCAGTGGTAGAGCATTTGCCTAGCACGTGAGGCCCTGGGGTTCAACCTCTACAATACAGGAAAGAAAGAATGAAAGAGAAGAAAAAGAGAGAAAGAGAGGAGGGGGAAGAAGAAAGAGAAATAGTAACTCATATGAAGTTCATACAGTAAATCACTCACAAGAAAACTATTCAAAGTCAAAAGTGTACAGATTTCCATATATATCACCAATATGAGATTTTTTTTATAAATGGAAAGCATATGACATATTATAGGTACTTTATAAGAATTTAGGATATGATAGTAACCAACCTTAAAATATTCACATAACACAAAGAGCCATTGGTAATGCACTTGCAAATTACCAAAAAAAATAAAAAATAAAAAAAAAAAACAACCCCAAAACCACACGTGATTTTTCCTCTGATGAAAGGTAAATACCACTAGTGTCCCACCCAATATTTTTATAATAAAATAAATACTTTTGATTTCTGCTTTACCAATGTTGTTGTTGTTAGGTGCCGCTGAGTCAGTATCTGACTCATAGCAACCCTGAGTACGACAGGCGAAACACTGTCAATGCTTCTTTGCTTTTCATAGGGTTTTCAATGGAAGATTGATTTTTGGGGGTGGGTTGCCAGGTCCTTCTCCCAAGCCTACAGCTTCTGGTGTTCCCAGGCGGTCTCCTATCCAGGTACTAACCAGGCCCAACCCTGCTTAGCTTCCGAGATCTGACAGGATCGGATGCCACAGGGCTACAGCTGCAGGCGCTTTACCAATAGGATGGTTATACTAGTGTTTGTCATTCACATTGTATAATAATACATTCTAAGTCTTGGTAAACTCTTCTGTATACCCTGGGAAATTGGTCTCTAAGAATATAATACTGGTCTCCTTACAGGCTGGCCTCCAATTGGATGCAGACATTTAGAAGTTCAAGGGGACAACAGGGGACCAAGAGTAGAAATAGAGTGTTGTTTTCTGCTTTGCTCCAGCTTTGGGCCCTTTTTTTCTGGAAGTATCTGTGTTCTTGCACGTCTATAACTCTTGCAGGAAATCCCTCCTCCAGATGACATCCTGGGATATGTTATTGTTGTTGTTGTTAGGTGCCATTGAATCAGTATCCAACTCATAGCCACCCTGCGTACAACAAACAAAACACCATTGTCAGTGCTTCTCTGCTGTTCATAGGGTTTTCGGCGGCAGATAGATTTTTTGAGTGGGTTTGCAGGTCTGTCTCCCAACCCTGGGGTATAGCAGTACATTATCTCTGCTTTTCTTCGTTTAAGCTTAGGGTAGTAATAGCTTCGTGTAGTTGCTAGTCACTGGATGTCTCATTATCCCTTAGTGGTTTTCTTAATTCTGCCCTTACTCCTATGAGCAAGTCTTTCATTAAGGTTTCATGATAATGCAAGTTTCCTGTGTTAAAATAATGTTTTAATACAGAAGGAAAAGGTGAAGCTAACCATCTAAATAAAGTAATGGCAAGAAGAGACCATTTTTTAAAGACATGCTTGGAAATGTTTCTGTTCATATTTGATTTTTGTGGCTAAAAATAATGAACTCTATGTTGTTTAGAACAATGCTAAGTTGAAAGTAAATCAAATACAACCTTTAATTAAATAGTTGAACTCTTGGATTCTTCTTAGGTGAAAAAACATGAGAAGAGTGTTTTTTCCACCACAATGACAATAAGAATATGTAAAACTACAACTTGTCATGAACCAGAGCACTAAGATCACAGGACAATCAAATAGTAAAATGTTGAAAAAACTTGGGGCCTTCAAGAAGAGACACTGACCCACCTACAGGAGGAAGACAGACAAAAATATTGGTTCCTGTGGAAAAGGGGGACACCAGGCATGAACAAAGGGAGACTTTCAGCAGAAATAAAGAAGCTACAGAAACCAATGAAAATGTTGGGATTTTTGTTGTTGATTTCCTTCTTTCTTTCTTTTTTTACTGTTGAGGGTTGAACACCTGGTCTTTGACATATCAGACAAGTGATCTATCTGATCTATCCACCACTGAGCTATATACTCAGCCCATTATTAGGAATTTTTAAACACTTTAACAAAGGTAAAGAATGCCTTCAATCAGAAGAAAGAATCAGAAGACATAAAAATAGATCAACAGAAAATTATCAAAATTGTAATTCTGAGAGAAATAAAGAATAAAAAACACAAGTCTTGGAGCAAAAAAAAAAATTAATAAAAAACACCTAATAGCTGTGGGATATCAAAAGGTCTAATATGTAAGGGAGATTACAGAGAAAAATGAAAGAAGATGGGTCAGATGAAATATTTGAAGATAAATGGTTGAGAATGTTTCAGAATAATGGAAGTTGTAAATCTAAAGAAATAATAATGCTAGCTGGCCCGGTGGTGCACACCTGCAATCCCAGGGGCTCGGGAGGCAGAGGCAGGAGGATCGCAAGTTCAAGACCAGAGGCAGTCTGTGTAATTTAGCGAGACCCTGTCTCAAAAAGTAAAAAATGGGCACTGGGGGTCCAGCTCAGTGGTCCAGCACTTGCAGAGCATGCCAGCGCATGGCCCCTGGGTCCAACCCTCAGTACTGCAAAATAATAGTAATTAATAATAATAATAATAATAATAATAATAATAATGCTCAAGGAATAAAACTCCAAACAAATACCAATTTGAAACAAACTTAAACAAACAAATATTTCATAGTCAAACTTCTGAAAACCAAAAATAATTAGAAAATAATTGAATAGAGGAAAAAGGTAGTAAAACACAGAGGACAACAGATGCTTTGCACTGTGTTTTTTATTTGATTTATTGAGTCGTTCATTTCCAAGGTATTTTTCAATCTTTTCAGCTGCCTGAATTTTTCATCCATGTTGTTGACTTTCTATGCAGGTCCTAAACTGACTTCCTTATTTCATTCATCTGCTTCTTTGAATTTTCTTTGACATCTTTGATCATTTTAAAAACTAGACTTTTAAAATCATTGCCTGGCTTGTCAACTCATTCAGTAACTTTAGCTTTCCTTGTTGAGGAATTGTAAGCTTTCAGCAGGGTCACATTGACTTTCTTTTTCATATTTCTTGTTTTTCTGGGTTGTGATTTGTGCAGCAGAATTAGACAGCTCTGGGGTAGATACTTCAGCTACCAACTCAACTCTGCTGAGCTCTCAGGTTGCACTCTCCATGAAAGTGTTTTTCTACAGAAGATTTTTAAATTGAATAGAACAAATAATTTAATCAACAAATGGGCATATGATTTTAAAAGAAGCATAAATATTTGATACATAAAATGCTCAATGTCTTCAGCCATCAGGGAAATGCAAATTAAAACTACATCAAGATTCCATTTCACTTGAGCCAGAATTGCTATCAGGAAAACAAAAAATAATAAACATTGATGAGGTTGTGGGGAACAAGTAGGCCTTTACATTGCTGATGGGAAGGTAAATTCATCCAGCCACTATGGAAATGTGTGGGGAGGTTCCTAAAAAATCTAAAAACAGAACTTCCTTATGATCCAACTATACCACTCCTGAATATATACCCAAAGGAATCAAAATATTCACACAATAGAGATACAGGCATATCCATGCTTAATGCAGCATTCTTCACAATATCCAAGTATGGAATTAAGCTTCATACCCATCAACAGATGAATAATTAAGAAAATATAAGGTAAAGATAGATGGATGGATGGATAGATAGATAGGTTATATAATATTTGGTATTACTAAGCTTTAAACCTGTCTTTGGCAGGAAAGTGGATGGAACTTGACATCATCATGTTAAGTGAAATAAGCCAGACATGGGAAAATAAATATCATATATTTCTTCTCATATACATAATCCAGAAAGAAAAACAGACATGAAAAAAGAAAAATGGACTATTAGGAAATAAGAAGGGGATCAAGGGTACTGAAGTTGGGGAAATAATAGAGGTTAACGGGGATGAATATCATGAAAGTATATTATATGCATGTATGAAAGATACAATAAACTCATTAATTTGTTCAATTTATGTATGCTAAGAAAAATTGAAAATCATGGTTTCAAGTGTTAAAAGTATTTTAATAAACATATATTATTTGATTATTATCCTTTTTGTGTCATTTTATGCCCCCCACAACTTATCCCATGACAGTTTCTTATTTCCTACACATTCTCATACAAATAAAGTATCCATACATTTTTGTGTGGTCGTTCCTACAGAACACATACAAGTTAAATTAATTTTTGTTAGGACGTTGGTGCCAAACAATTAGATGGGAAAGAGGCATTTTTCATGCTTTCCTAATTGTGAGATTAATGAGCATCATTTTCTTTCCAACACTGCAGTGACCACCATAAATCTTACCAAAAAGTCAAACAAGGAAATGAGAGTGAAGAAGGACTGGATGACAATAAACAGCATCTAATGGTGTCAAGGGATTCAGTTTAGCCTAGTTGGTAGAGTGCTGCTTTGTACTCTGGAGACAGATAAATATACAAAATAGCTTTTGGGTGTTGTGTAAGTGAAGAAAATCTCCAAAATTACCTCTAATAATTTGGTATGGCCTAGTAAAAGACAGATCCTAGAAGTTTGCTAAAATCATACCTCAGAACAAAGCATCAGCCACACTTCATATGGCACAAACAATTCAAGCTGTGCAATATGCTAAAGGAGATTGGCATTTGGCATTTGATGATCTATTTGGCCAGTGATTTCTTTATTTTTCCCTTATTCTCTTCTTTTTATCCCCCTCCCTGTACTGGAGGTCTAAACCCAGGGCCTCACACATGCTAGGAAAATGCTACTACTGAGATACAACCAAAACCCCATTTTTATTTTTTACTAGAGGTATGTTGTTGTTAGGTGCCGTCGAGTCAGTATCCGACTCCTAGCGACCCTCATAGGGTTTTCAATGGCAGACTGTTTCGGGATTGCCTTGGGAGTGGAATGCCAGGTCCTTCTCCCATTTTTGCGGTGCTGGGAATTGAACTTGGGACTTCAGAGACTGCAGCGCAGCGCTCTACCAACTGAGCTAAATCCCAGCCCCTTACTAGAGGTAATGTCTCCTTAAATTGTGCAGGCTGCCTCTGGCCTTGAACTAAAAAACCTGTTGCCTCAGCCTCCTAAGTAGCTGGAATTACAATAATATACCTTGGCACCCTGCAATTTCCTTTCCATTTCTACTTCAAAGAAACAATAACACTATCATTCATGTGAAATAGATGAAACATGGTTTCTCTTCTCCCACAAGGTTACTTCACTTTACTGTCAGCTTGTGCTAGGGGGCGCTGTGAGTTGCTGAAAGCCATGTTACTGGTATTTCAGATACCAGCAGGGCCACTCATGCTGGACAGGTTTCAGCTAAGCTTCCAGACAAAGACAGACTAAGGAGAAGGACCTGGTACCCACTCCCGAAGCAATTAGCGATTGAAAACTGTATCAATAGCAGAGAAGCACTGTCAAATATAGTGCTGGAAAATGAGCCCCCCAGCTTGGGAGCCATTCAAAAGACGGTTGGGGAAGAGCTGCCTCCTGAAAGTAGAGTAGACCTTAATGATGGGAGTGGAGTAGAGCCCTTGAGACCTCCTTTAGCTGATGTGGCACCACTCAAAATAAGAAGAAATACTGTGGCTGCAATAATGGACTCAAACATAAAAAAGATCATGTGTATGGCACAGTGTCAGGTGGTGTTTCATCCTGTTACACATAGGGCTACTATAAGTCATATCCAACTTGACAGCACCTAAGAAAAACCAAAGATTTAAGAAAGGACATAAAACAATCATTTACCAGTCACATTTGTTTTTTTGTTTTTTTTTGGACAGGATTCCTGTGTGTGCTAAGGGATAGAGATAAAATGGTAGGGTAAAAAGGGACATTGTTTCTACCCTTAAAGAAGAAAACCTAGCATGGCAGACAAGGATTCATACAGATACATGTAAAATATAATATTGATAAGTGCTAACTGGAGCTTATGGTGCTATGGGAGTATATAGCAAAAAAAGCAACCTAGTCAAGACAGGCTTTCTTGAAGAAATGTGAATTTATTTAGGCTGAAAGATAATTATGAGTCAACTAGGAAAAGAACTGGGGAAAGCCAGGTGTGGTGGTGCACACCTGTAATCCCAGCGCCTGGGGAAGCAGAGGCAGGAGGATTACAAATTCCAGACCAGAGGCAGTCTGCATGAGTTAGCGAGAATCTGTCAAAAAAGTAAAATAAAATGGGCTGAGAGTAGAGTTAAGTGGTTCAGCACTTGCTAAGCATGCAAGGCCCTGGGTTCAACCCCCAGTACTGCAAACAAACAAACAAACAAACAAACAAACAAATAAATAGAAATAATAGAAGAACTGGGGGAAAAAGCATTCTATATAAACAATGTGTAAGAGACCCTAGGATGGAAGCGACCAAGCCATACTCAAGGCACAACTGGAATGTGTTTCTTTAGAATTGTCTTTGCTGCAGTCCAACATCTATTACAGTGCTCAGGACATAGGAGAGAGATGCTTAATACATATTTGATGGTGGTTGACTAAAAGTAAATCAGTGTGGCCTGAGTGCACAGGGTGAGGAAAATGTGGGGTATGAGATGAGGATGCAGAAGTACCCAGGGACAAGGATGTGATGAAATAAGTCAAATTGAAATCACTACAGTGTTTTAAATAAGTAGAACACAAAATCTGATTTCTTTGGTTGCAGTGTGGCTGAAAAAATTGGAGGCAGGGGTAAGAGAACTCAGAGTCATGCTGAGGGCACCGTTCAGATGAGGGGTTGATGCTACCTGCACAAGGGTAGTGGCACCACAGATGAAGATAAGTGGAGAAATTCAAGAGGTGTTTAGGGAGGTAAAATAAAAACAGAATATCAGAGAGGTGAAGAACTAGTTCTACTGAAAATAGCACTGCAACTGTATCTTGTATAACTGGATGAGTGGCAGTGTCATTCATTCAGATAGACAATGATGGAAGAAGACTGGCAAGGAAAAATTAGACTTTGGTTTATGGAATTTAAGGCATCACAAGTGTACAAAGTATATAAATCTTCAGAGAAGAAGCCTGAGCCAGATGTACATTTGTAAGTCACCTACATTTGTGCAGCAATTGAAGTCATAGTTGCAAGTGTGATAAATTAGGGAAAAACAGATACGATGGAAAGACAAAATGAGATCAAATGTTGAGAAACACTGAAATTTACTGGATAGCTAGAGAAAGATAAGTCTGAATCAACAGAGATGGAGCAGGCAGAGAGAAGGTAGGAATCAGAAATATAAGAACTTAAGAGTGTTTTGAGTCAGGAGAAGTTAGCAATGTCACTTGCCGTGCAGAAGTCAAGTGAGATAAAGATGAAAAAATTGTCAGCTGGATTAGCTAAGAGTGAGTCATTAAAGACCAGAGCAATAACTGATTCAGATGTTTGTTGGGGGAAGAGCTAACTCAGAATGTGTTGAAGAATAAGAGGCATGCAAATAAGAACAAGTATAAAACATTTGGAGAAATTTGGCTATATAGAGGCAAGAAATGAGTAATTGCTGAAAAGAACAAGACTTAAAATTACATATTCCTGGTGAATTTTAGAAAATAAAATTGAAAACTGTTTCATAATTTTGGGGAAAAAAGTCTTCAGAAGCCACAGAGACACATAAAGGAAAGGCTTTTAAAAAAACAAACAAATATGATAGTCTTGCCTAGCTCTGGAGAGTGGGGCAGTGTGTGAGATGTGCTCCTCCGGATACTTTTCTACACTTACAAAAGTTTGTATTGATCTTATCTCACAGTTATTTTATGCTTTCAGAAAGTGTTAATAAGAGTAAAGATTATTTGAAGGACAGGGAGTTCTACAAGAACTGGAAGAAGGAAAAATGGAAGATTAATAGAAGCCAATCTACCATAATGCAGTTTTCTTTGTTTTCTTTGAAAGAATAATGTTAAATAATAGATTGGCTAATGCTTGTTTCCTGAGCACTGACCATTTGCCAGGTAACTAAATTTGTTACATGTATCAATTCATTCAATCTGCACAGTAACCCGGAGGTAGGTACTATTATTAACTTTATATTACAGGTGAGGAACCTGGTACAAAGGTTATTCCAAGTCACACAGCTTTAAGTGACTATGGTCTTAACCCATGGCACTATTTTGTCACATAAAAAAGTAAGCTGTGAACAAAAGGCAATGAATGATGCCCTTCCCTTCCCCAAAAGTATAGATAATTTTGTCACCTCTCCAGCTAATAATTCAAAGGCTGGGTTACATGTTTTCTGTGTGTGTAATAAATAGTACCTTCTTACAACTACCTTATATTGGCCCTGTTCTCACCCCACGTGGTCCTTCTTGGGATTTCTCCTTCCATGATCCATCTTCTATTGTTACTCTCCAAGTGTGGAATCTCAATATATTTGAAAAGTGGATGAGCTGATCATGGGGAAAATAAAAATGATAATGACAAACATTCAGGACACTTTAGACATTTTCATAGGGAAGAGATCCATCCCATCAACCAGGATAAGAGGCTAAATATTAGACCAGAAAAACACCATGATCTGTGTATTTCTGGCTCTACATCAGAAAGGACATTCAACCAGACAATGTAGGAAAAGCATCTATTGTGCCCAAAGGATATTAGGAAACCTGTACCCAGACTCAGAAGACTATGACAACTTCAGAGTCCTATAACTTTTAACAGTAGGTAAAAGACTACTAATGGACAGATTATGTGAGTACATAGAAGCCACTTTCATGCAATGAGCTCAGGTTCCTATAGTTCTTCAGCATCACATCCTTGTTTTTACACCAGGGTCTAGTTGTACACAGTCTCTCACTGATTTCCATAACCACATGTTTGAAGATCACTGGTTCCTAAAACATCAAGTTCCTTTTAAATCTAAGGTCACTCTCAAAAATAGTAATATTGGCACAGTTGGCACAGAGGAGGAATGAATTTAGAATGGAAAGAGTAGGGACCAGAATGTATGGATAGGACAATGTTTGGGATTCTAAGTGATAAATATCAAGTTTTATTAAGGACCAATCAGGTTGGAACTGATACTTTCTATGAGGGTACCAAAGGGATAATGAAGTGCTGTCTTTATTCTAGATATGCTTACAATTTAGAGAAAAGGACAGTTGAAGTGAGTGTGGAACAAAAAATTACTATACAGTACAAAGAATATATATAAAAGGAGCTTAGTACAGAAAGAGTTGAAGGTAGACTCATGGGAAATCTGTAAGGAAAATGCAGAGTCAGCTGGAAAACATGGGCATCCCCCTCCCAGTACTGAGGGTTGAACCCAGGCCCTCCCACTTGCATGCTTTGCAAGTGCTGTGCCACTGAGCAGCACCCTCAGCTCATTTATTTATTTATTTTTGAGGCAGGGTCTTGCTAAATTATGCAGACTACCTGTGGTCTTGAACTTTCCACCCTCCTGCCTCTGCCTCCTTAGTCGCTGGGATTACAGGCATGTGCCATTGCACCTGGCATGGACACTTTTTTCTAAGTGAGAAATATAGCCTGCTAACTGCTAACCTGAATGATAAATTCAGGTCTCATAGCTCAATGTTACCTTGGCTGATAGGCAAGATTGCCTGAGAACTGATTAGTCTCTAATGCCTTAGATTTCTTTCTTTTCTTTGTAGTAATTATTATCATCTGTGATTACCTTATTTGCTTGCACTTACTTGTATGCATCTATTAGAATGCAATCACCAGAAAACACATATTTTGTTTTGTGTACTTATCATATTCTCAGCCCTTACAAGTGTCTGTTGTTATTAGGCACTGTCTAAATATTTGTTAATAAAGAAATTCTCTCATGTTACATCATCAATTAATCTAATTCTCTCTTGCCTTTATTGACACTTTTAATCAAACTGAAATGCACTAATATTTTCCCTTCCTTTACCTCAGAGTTAGTCATTGTGAATAAGTTTCTACAATATTTTTTCTACTTCTTCACTTTCATCTCTTTCCACAGTCCAGTGCAACCTGGTTTCTATTCTCATGTTGGTATCTCTATGATGATAAGTGAATAGATATTACTTGGACTGTATGACTCTGACATTTTAACCATCTCTCCTTTAAACATACCTGTACTTTGGCCTCAGTGACAACATGTGTTCCCAATTTTTCTCTACATCTTTTGCTTTTAAGAATAGAAGAACAGAGAATATATAAAGCTGAGAGAATATTTCCCAAACACTGTATTACTAACTACAATATGTCCAACATCTTGTAGAAGAATGAACATTTCACATCCTTTGATGGACATATGTTTCACAAAATTTCAAAGACAAAAAAGTAAAAGCAGGTTACACTAAAAAAGAGCATACATTTTCACTAAAGAGTGGGATCCTAAATTACCCGATCCTTGTGCCTTAAGGAGTCAGCTTCCATAGCCTCCTCCTTGATGATCACCATCTGGAGGACAGAGTCTTTGCATGGTGTATCTGAGGAACATGAAAGAAAATAATAGGAAGAAAAGTTTTGCCCTAGAACAACTTTTAATAATTGCAATAGTAGCTGTTTGCAAAAATAATGATGTCAGCCCTACTGCCAGTTAGAATTCCCAAATGCCCAGAGGTTTAGCTCAGTTGGCACAATGACCTGCTGCACTCTTTGAGGAGCAGAGATGAATCCTCAACTCTGAAAAAATGGGAGAAGGACATGTCAATTCACTCCCCAAGCAATCCTGAAACAATCAGCCATTGAAAACCCTGTGAAGATCACTATAAATCGGATGCAACTGAATGGTACCTAACAACAACAAAGGTAAGGAATAGAACTTCTATTTTTGAAAAACTCTAAAAGTGAATCTGATATTCTACTTGGGGATGCAATCTACAGGATTAGAGAGAAGAGGACCAAAATCATATTTTTGAGACTTCATCTGTGTTTATGTTGTTGTTGTTGTTAGGTGCCGTCTAGTCGGTACCCTTGTCCTACACCCTGGACCTTCACTCCTACCCCTCCCATCGTGTAACCCAAGATGGCCCCTGACCAGTCCAGCTCTGGAGAGACCACCTCCACTCTGATTGGTCACCCAGACACCCATGATTGGTCAGTAAAGGGACTCCCATGATTGGCTTGGCCTGCACCTTATCCAGCTACCAGAAGTGCACAATTATAAGCCTTTATTTGCATGGCAGTTAGTGACAGTTACCCTAGGCATGAGCCCTGCCATGATTGGCCACTCCCCAGTTCACCCACCTCCTGGAATGTATATAGACAGGACTCTGACCATCCTTATAACCCTCTTGTCTTCACCTGTTATCTGGACCCCATCTACTTCAACCACTGCATCCTACTCTTGAGACCTTCAATCAACAAGACCTTCAAGCAATACTCCATGTTAAGACCAGAGCCTCCAAAGTGGTGAAGCCTTCAAGCAAGACATGAAGCACTCTCCAATTCTTCCCCTTACCTGGGGAGGAGTACAGTAAAGAAGGCAAGCTGCAAGAGTAAAGGCCAGCACGGACCACTGGCGTCTATAATATCTTTTGGCTTGTTCCAGTTCTCCCTTGCAGGAGCAACTAAATAAAACCCTTGTTCCATTTTATAATAAGAAGGCTCCTGAGATCCTTCTTTGGTGCCCAACCAGCTTTCACTCTAACACTGAGAGTCCTGGGACATCACCTAATGTGAAGGCAAGGCTCTGAGACCTTTCTGGGCTGGAGCTGAACCCTAACACTTACCATAGTATATTGATTTTCTAATTTTCTCCAACTCTATCACTCCTCTTATGAAGTCACTTCATTCTCTTTTACAGATTAGATTTCATAGTAAATCACTTCCAGTACTCTTTACAGAGTCTTTAAATTCCTCATATCTTTGTCTTTTATATCCATGCTAACACTCAAACTTGTTGTTAGGTGCCTTCAGTTGGGCTCAGACTCATAGTGACCTTATGTACAACAGAATGAAACATTATATGACAGTTTCATACCATAATCTGTCTTCTTTAAAAAAAACTGAGGTAAAATCACAAAATATAAAATTACTATATTGACCATCTTAAAAATAAACAATTCAGTGGCTTTCCATACATTCACAGTATTGTACAATTGTCACTACCATCTAATCCCAGAATATTCTCATTACCTTCCGAAGATTGTCATATTCTTTTAGGAGTCACTTCCCATTCGCCCTTCTACCATATTTTTTCTATGGATTTGCCTATACTTAACATTCCATACAAACTAACTCATATGGTACATAACATTCGCATCTGGCTTCCTTCACTTCTCATAATATTTTGGAGGTTTAGCTATATTGTAACACATATCTGTACTATTTTAATAGCTTAATAATATTCCATTATTTGTGTATACTGCAATTTATCAACTCATCATTTGATGGACATTTGGGTTATTTCTATTTTTGGCTATTACAAATAAAGCTTCTCTGAACATGTGCTCATATTTGTGTGAATATGTACTATCTTTTACTAATTATTTAAGGTAGAATGTTAAGATATTTATTGGAGATGTCTGTTTTTTTAGTGTAGCTATTTAGAGGTATAAATATCTGAGCACTGTTGTCACTGCATGTCCTAAGTTTTGGAATGTTGTGTTTTTGTTTTCTTTTCTCCCAAACTATTTTATAATTTCCTTTGTGACTTCTTTGATCCACTATTATTTGAGTGTGTTGTTTAATTTCCACATATTTTAGAAGTTTGCAGATATCCTAATGTTGATTTCTAATTTCACTCTGTTGTAATTGGAAAACGCACTTTGTATTTGAGATCTGAATTTTGGTAAATCAATTGGTCTATCCTGAGGAATGTTTCATGTTTCATGTATACTTGAGAATGCATATTCTCTTGTTGTTGAGTGGAATTCTCTATGTATTTGTAAAATTAAGTTGGTTTAGGATTTTTCAAGTCTCTCATTTCTTTTTTAATTTTGTTTCTAGCATTTCTATCTGATAATGAAAGTAAGGTGAATGGCTATTCATCTTTCACTGCTGTGTTTGCTTCCTATATTTTATGGCTTTGGTTATGGATTTTGATAATTTAATGACTTCTTAAATTTTATAATGTCTAAATTTTTTATTGTCTCTATTGAACTTAAGTGTCTATTCTCTTAGCTTAGTGGTCAGCTACTGACTGCACAGAGATTTCCTTAAATGCTTTGAACCACAAAAACAAATGAAAGTCCCAAAACATTCCCCCTATCTTCCCAGGTGGGCCCTTTGTTTTGGTGTGCACCTTCAACAGTCAGACAGCCTTACTCTTCCTCTTTACTTCCTTCCGTGTAGGGCCTGAAGGTCACTTCAGTGAGAGAGTTTGCTCAGGTCTTTCAAAGCCTGTATCCAGCCTTCTAGATCTGCAAGGATATGTAAGTTTTCAAATACTCTATTTCCAAAGCATGTCAACCTCTAGATTCTACTCCTGACTTTTAGGGTTAGTCTGTATTTTCCCCAACTACTATTCATTCTCTCATGTGACAGGAGCAAATCTATTTTCTACTTTTTAAAAAGTATTTTTGAAAAATGCACTTCAGATGCCGCTACAGGCCTTGGGTGAGTTTTAAGGTAGATAAAATAATGGAAGACATTTGAGCAGATTTTTTTTAGGAAGACAAAGATAGGTTAAAAGAAACAGCCTAAAGCCTTTCTTCAGCCCTATATTACCCCACAAACTTTCATTTCCTTCTAAACTAAAATTCTTAAATATAGTCCATAATCATTACCACATTCCCACTTCATACCTTTTTGTTTTTGACCCATCTGGTGGGCAGAATAAAAGCCCCTAAGATGTCCCCATGCTAATCCTCAGATACGTGACAAAAGAGACTCTGCAGATGAATGTGATTAAAGGCAAGGATATCAAAATGGAGACTTCATCCTGGATTATCTGAGTAGTCTCAAGATAATTTGCAGGAATCCTGAAAGATACAGAATTCTTCCCAGCTATAGGGGAAGAGGAGAGCAGAGAAGGAAGGTAAGGAGGAGAGAGAGGTAGAGGAGAGGAGGGGGAGAGAAGGGGAAAAGGACAGTACACAGAGGGAGGGTGAAGGGATGGGAAAAGAGGGAGAGGGAGCACTAGCACACTATAGGATATTATAAGAATAGAATAAAGTGTCAGGAAGATGGCTATCTGAAAGTGACTCAGCCCACTCTCACCAGTTTTGGCAATGGGAGAAGGGATAAGTCCCAGAAAGGAACACAGTCCTACTGTGACCTTAATTTTAGCCTTTGTTGTTGTTTTTGTTCTTATTAGGTGACCTTGACTGGGGTCTGACTCACAGTGACCTTATGTACAACGGAACAAAACACTCCCCAACACTGTGCCATGCCTGCCACTATGCCAATGCTTCTCTGCTATTGATAGGGTTTTCAACAGCTGATTGTTTTGGGATTGTTTTCAGGAGTATGCTGCCAGGTCCTCTCATTTTGCCCTGCTGGGAATCAGAGAAGGGACAAGCCGAGAGAGGAACAGAGTCCTACCGTGACCTTGATTTTAGCCTATGGAGACCCATGTAGGATCTCTGATCTGTAGACTTCTCAAATACATTTATAGTGTTTTAGGCCACCAAGTTTGGAGTAATTCAGTAGTAACAATAAAAATGTAACACAACCCACTACAAATCTTCTCCACTCCTCTAATATAGCTTAACCTGAAGCTTCAAATTCTTTCATAATCAACAATGTTAATAAGTTATTTTCAACACTCAACAGAACTGTTTTTTTGTCACACCATTGTTAAACTTTTCTTTCTGGAAGACTTCTTTCTTTTAGCTCAAAATACTAATCTTCCCTGGTTCTTCGACTCCTTAACTATTCCTCTGTAGCCTGCTTAGCTTGTGGGTCCTCTCTTCCTCAGTTCTTTATTTTATAAAGGTCTAAATAGGATCAAAACCAATATAACCACTGTAATGAGTCTTGTCAATTATTTAATCAATTGCTCGTATTTTATAAGGTCCACACATTCCTGTGATTGGTGATATATCTTTGAAGTTTCTTTGCATTTTTACTTGCATCTCCCACAGTCCCCTCTGCTCTCTTAGACTGGACTGTCTCACAGTTTCCCAGCTTGGATTTAACTAATACTATTATCATGGTATAATTTAATATGTTCCTCATCTTCTTTATTTCCTGTAATTGGTAGTTAGATCTAGACTAGATCTTAAATAGTAATGCTCTATAAGGATTTGTATTTCAATTATTTCTGTTCATATGAATGAGCTTCCAAATCTTGTCTTTCTGAACTTTAAAGCCATATCATTAACTATAGATTGCTTTATTCATTATGGCTGTCCTACAGAAATCTCAAGTTCAACATGCCACATAATTCATGTATTATCCCCTCCACACACACAAAATTCACTTATTCAATTCATGGAACCAAAACACATGAGTTAAATCAAACATTGCCCTACTTATATTGTATATCCATTCAATAATTCCTTTAGGCTCCAATATTTCTGTTTGGTCAATGTTCCCTCATTTTCTCACACTTAATTTATTCCACAAGTTCAACTGGTTTTCCTACTTTCAGAACCTTCAGGGCTGTCCTTTACATGAGAAATTGATAAATATTTTCCGTAAAGGGCCTGATTGTAAATATTTTCTCTTTTGCAGGCAATATATTCTTTGTTACAACTAAGCAACTCTGACCATAGCATGAAGGCAAACACAGAAAAAATGTAAATGAAGACATGGCTATGTTCCCGTAAATCTCTATTTCTAAAAGTAATTGACCTGTGGGCCTATTTTGCCTACCTCTATTCTACATTGATATCAATATGATTGTTTTTTAAGGCAAATCAAATGGTGTTACTCCAGTATCCAATGTGATCTAATTCTCTATTTTTCTTACTTACAGAATAAAATCTAGGCTTTGTAATAGAGGAACAGAAAGTCCTTCATGACCTAGCACTTGACATTTTCTAGCTTCAGAAAAAGATAATCTCTCTTCATATAGGAAGGATCAACCCTTCTACCTCTGATTTCCTGTATTTTCACCTTCACCTTTTATTTTTTTTGCTGTACTGTGGGTTGAATCCAGGGCCTAATGCTTGCATGCCTTGCAAGTGCTATACCATTGATCTGTACCCCCATCCTCCCCGCCTCCTTTTTTTTTCAAGTTATTGAGACAGGGCCTCGCTAAATTACACAGACTGCCTCTGGTCTCAAACTTGCGATCCTCCTGCATCTGCCTCCCACGCCTCTGGGATCACAGGCTTGTGCCACTTTATCCTGTCCATCCCTCTCACCTTCATCTTTAAGCATTTCAATCATATCCACGAAAGTCACCACATCTTTGCTGTTCTTTGGATGCTGGAAATTCACCCAGGTCCTTCTTCAGGGAGGACTGCCAGGAGTTGTTCCAGCATCAACAGTTGGAGGATCTGCTCCTTTGTATGAATCTCTGGTCTTAGCCACTGAAGACAGAGCTCCCAGAGATGGCTCAGGGCTTTATGCAGCCCAGACACTTCAAAATACGGAAAATGTCTGGGTTTTTGAAAAGATGCCTCAGAGTCACATGTCTCCAAGACAGTCATATGTCTCCAAGATGTATCTGCTCTCAGGTCCTCACTTTGTTCATGTAGACCCAGGTTTTGAGGTGTTGAGGTAGCCATCAACTTGTTCAGATGCTGTGTCATTCGAAATGGTAAAGCCCACTATTGTTCAGATCTGTACTACTAAAGAATTCCAGTACTTCTCAGGATTCAGCTCACTATATGCAGTCTGTTTTGAACCAGATTATATCATATTGAGGAGAATCCTGGCACTTAAGACACAAAGCCAATATTCAGTTTCTGGAGACACAGAAAAAAATGATACAAAAATATGACTGACTGACGACAAATATCTATTAGTTTATAGTTAAAATATGAATATAAAATAATATTCTTTAAATTACCAAAGAAAATAATATGGATTATTCTTTAATTTTAATTCCTTTACATAGAATAGAAAAATATGCTCTCCCTTCCCCCTAGCCACCATGCACTAAGACAGAGAGAAAATCTTTTTTGAGACAAAACAAGTGATAAAGGAAATCAATTTTAAAACATTAAAAATCTTCTCATAATTTAATTGTAATTAACTTTATTCTGTATCAATTAACAAACCATTTTGCTGAAAAACTAAGCAAAACAAATATTTAGGTAGCATATTCAGGTTAAGGCTGCAGACTATATATCTGAAAAACTTTCCAGGTTCTCCTTAAAATACCAGTTAGGTAATATTAAATGAGTGAAAAACTGGGAACAGAAGTAGAAATTAATATTGGAGACAATCATTAAAAATATGCTAGAAAAAACTTCACATTTTATACATCAGATAAAGGTCTAATTACCAGAATTTATAAAAAACTCAGGAAAAATACTCCCAAAGAAACAACCCAATACACAAATGGGCAAAGGAACTGAGTAGACAGTTCTCAAATGAAGAGGTCCGTAAAGCCATGAAACACATGAAAAAATGCTCAATATCCCTAGCCATTAGAGAAATGCAAATTAAAACAACTCTGAGATTTCACCTTATACCAGTAAGAATGGCCAAGATCAATAAAACGAATAACAACAAATGCTGGCGAGGGTGCGGGGAAAAGGGAACACTCTTACATTGTTGGTGGAGCTGTAAATTGGTCCAACCACTATGGAAATCAATATGGAGGTATCTTAAAAAACTGAAAATAGATCTACCATATGACCCAGCTATAACACTATTGGGAATTTACCCAAAGGGAGATGGGTCATCATACCACAGAGACACCTGCATCTCCATGTTCAATGCAGCACTTTTCACAATAGCAAGGATATGGAATCGACCAAAGTGCCCTTCAACAGAAGAATGGGTAAAAAAAAACCTATGGTACATATACACAATGGAATACTACTCAGCAATCAAGAAAAATGAAATAAGGTCATTTGCAGCAAAATGGATGGAGTAGAGAAAATTATTTTAAGTGAATGAACACAAGCACAGAAAGAGAAACACCACATGTTCTCACTCATATGTGGGAGCTGAATCAAAATTATAAGAATGAAAAATCCTATTCAAAGTTCGGATCAAAATAAAAGGGGGAGGGAAGCTAAGAATGGTGTCAATATAAATGGTCTAGAAAATGCATGCAATTGTTCTAACAAGATAAAAACAAAGATCACTATAGGAAAAGTTTCTATCCTCAAACAGAACTGGAATCCAAGGACATATGGAAAAATATTACCAAGTAAAAAATAGAGAAGACTTAGATGGGAAGGGTGGGAGGGAGGGAAGCATACAAGAGGGTAAGGGGGAATCTATATGAATAATTTACATCAAAATGCATATATGAAAATGTCACAATGAAAAGCATGGCAGAATGAATCACATTAAGGTGTACATTAAAATTTTCCAATAAGAAATATGCTAGAAAAATTTCCATGAACACTTTCAGTATGAGAGATAACCCAAAAGGTACATTTCCAGACTGTAACACTTAAGTTTTCATTTGTTAGGACCCTTGAGAAGCACATCATTGGGAAGGTCATTGGGAAGGTCAATGAAAAAAAGAAAGACTTTCAACTAAATGGATCAATGCAGGGGCTGTGACAATGGGCTTAGGCATAAAAAATATTCTGTGCATGGCACAGTGCTGGGGAGTGTTTTGTTCTGTTGTGCATATGGGCCCTATGAGTCAGACCTGACTTCATGTCACCTAACAATCAACACCACCACCACCACCACCACCACCACCCTGAACTAGTCAGAAATGCCCACTAGAAGGGGTCTTATTCTCAGTAAACTCACAAAACTCTCATAGGCCATATTTGGTTCCAGTTTACTTGGAAGGCAAAAAGAACAGCTTGGTAGCAGAGGAGTAACAGGCATTTATTTTTCACAAGTGAGAGTCCTCACAGTGTTTAGCTCTAGTGCAAAGGAGATGACACTCACAAAGGTGGTACAGGAAGCACCTAGAATGTAAAGTCTGCTGACAGGACCCAATAACTTTGGGAACAACTCCATGAACATAGCTTTTATTGTTTCCCCAAAGAACCTGCCAAACTAAAGTGTATTATTATCAGAGATACCCCTAGAACCTCCCAACCAACATTCAGGGAAGTCCAGATGTTGCTTTCTGTTGGATTTATGTTCCCAGAGCCAAGATGCAATCATTCAGGGCTATTTTTACCAGAAGCCTCTAGGCCAGTGGCTCTCAATGAAGGGTAAGTTTCTCACCAGTAGAAATTTGGCAATATCTGGAAAGAGTTCTGATTGTCACAGCTGGAAGTTGTTACTGTCAGCTAGGGGGCTGAAATCCAACAATGATGCTAAACCTCCTACACTGAACAGGAATGCCCTTTTAACTTACTCTGAAATTTAGTTTTTTTGCTTTACAACAAAGAGAATCAAAAGTTCAATGGCAAAATACCTAAAAATTAAAGACAACAAAACATGGTAATTCAAAATCTATATAGCATAGCTGCAGCTCCATCATTAGATAATAGTAAAGCCTTTATGCAAACATATGCACAAAGAGATGAATTAAACATTCAACTCAAGAAGTAAAATGTAACTTCCCCTTGCTGGTGCTCTTGCTCTATTTTTCTCTTTCTCTCTCTCTACACACACACACAAACACACACACACACACACACACACACACACACACGCACAAAAACTGGAGGGGAGTCAGAGGCTAAAAATATAAATTAATGACTTGTTATTGTTGTTTCTGTCAGGTATTCTCACGTCTGGTCTAACTCACAGTGACCCTATATACAACAGATGAAACACTACCGGACACTGTGCCATGCCTGGCTCTTGTCAGTGGTTGTTTGCCATTCATAGAGTTTTCAATGGCTGATTGCTTTTTGGGAGTGGGTTGCTTGGTCATTCTCCCAAGCCTACAGCACCTAGTGTTCCCACGTGGTCTCCCATTCAATTCCTAACCAAGCCCAACCTGATTTAGCTTCTGAGATCTGACAAGATCAGACACCTGGGGCTATGGCTGCAGACAAATTAATGAATTACTGCGTGTAAATAATTATGGAGATAGGAGGACAAATAGAGATGTTCAGGATGATAGGCATGCATTTAAGATTTCCAAAGGGAAATAATTTTGAGGATAGAGAGTTCAAGATATGGCCATGACTGAGTAGCATAAGTGATCCGTAAATAAAGAATGCTAGCCTAATTAATGCCAAGAATTGCAAAGTTTAAACTCTAAAGTATTGAATAAACAACTCTGAGGATGATGGTAAAACTTGAGATAGAGCTCAAAGAATGGGTCAACATCAGTGCATAGGAGGGACCAGGACAGTGTAGGTGGCAAGAATCTGGAGGGTTAGATTAATAGAACCAGGTGACATAAATTCAATGTACTTCTTTGGCCTAAAGAAAAATGAATGTTAATCTTGCAAAAAGAGTGGTACCTGTCTGTAAAGAGGGCTGTTTTTAATCCCATAGATCACAGGGAGGTAGCAGCTTGAGGTAAAAAGAGCCTTGCCCGATTAGCTCAAGGTTAAAAACTGCAGAAAGCAGTTGGCAAATGAGTGCCTGAAGTCAATAAGATACTGGAGGTTTAATATTTTACTGGAGTAGTGGGGAATGCCTGGGAAGGCAAGGCAAATGGAATGAAACAAAAGTTCAATTTGCTTTCTCAATTCACTGTCCCAGTCACGCATGGTAGTTCCATATGGCACCAGTATCACTGTTTCACAATGAGTTAGTCGATAGTCCATTTACCAGATCACACTCTGGAGGCTGTCATTCGAGAAGAGTGGACAATAGTTGGTACATATACACAATGGAGTACTACTCAGCAACAACAACAACAAAAAAGAAATAATGCCATTTACAGCAAAATGGATGGAAATGGAGAAAATTATTTTAAGTGGACAAATACAAACTCAGAAAGAGAAATAGCACATGTTCTCACACATAAGTGAGAGCTGAATTGAAATTATAAGAAGGAAAAAACCCTATGCACAGATCAGAACATAATAAAAAAAAGCTAAGAATGGTAGAATGGTATTATTATAGATGGTCTAGAAAATTCATGTAATAGTTCTGACAATGTAAAAAGAAAGTTCACTACAGAAAAAGTTTCTATCTTAAACAGAACTGGAAACCAATGATATAGAGAAAAATATTATCATATAAAGACAAGGAAATGGAAAAGAAGTCTTTGTTGGGGGTGTGGTATGGGAGGAAGAAGCACACAAGAGGGTAAGGGGGAACATATGTATAATGTGCAACAAAATGCATAATTGGAAGTGTCACAAGGAAAAGCATGTCAGAATGAATCACATTTAGGTGTATATTAAAAATTTCCAATATAAAAAACAGCAGACAGTAGTGAAGTCACATCCTTTCTAGAACCCCGTCATCCTCCTTCCCCCTACATCAGACAAAACACTATTGTTAAGCTTCTCTGCTATTCACAGGGATTTCAATAGCTGTCCCCCTCATAGAGCCTGAATATGCCCCAAATTCACTTTGTCTCTGTTGTAGTGGAGGCACAGAAAGTGACTTAGACTCAATCAGAGACACCCAGTCTAGACTTTAAATTGAAAGCTAGTAAACATATGAAAACCCAAGAGCAAGTTTCGTTTCGTTTCGTTTCGTTTCTTTTCTTTTCTTTTCTTTTCTTTTCTTTTCTTTTACATTTGTATAAAAGTTGAGATGGTAGTGGAGTTCCGTATACCCTGCCACCACTTTTCCCTGTGATTGTCATCATATATTATTATGATATATTTGCTACAATTAATAACTTTGATGTCTGCAGCGGTAGCCCTGTGGCATCCGATCCTGTCAGATCTCGGAAGCTAAGCAGGGTCGGGCCTGGTTAGTACCTGGATGGGAGACCGCCTGGGAACATTAGAAGCTGTAGGCTTGGGAGAAGGACCTGGCAAACCCCTCCCAAAAATCAATCTGCCATTGAAAACCCTATGAACAGCAGAGAAGCACTGACAATAGTGTTTCCCCTGTTGTACAGAGGGTCCCTATGAGTTGGATACCGACTCGATGGCATCTAACAACAACAACAATAACTTTGATAACATTATCACCTAAAGTGTGTTCATACTTTATTCAGGAATCCTGAGATTATTTACTTGGGTTTCTTTTGTTTTGTTTCTTTGTTCTTTTGCTTTGTTTTGCTTTTTATTTTTTTTCTACTCCAAGATCCCAGCATACCGTATTACATTTAGTTGTCATATCTCATTAAGCTCCTTGTTTTTGGTACTCTGGATAGTTTAGAAGAGCTCTGTTCAACTATTTTGTAGGATCTTCTTCTTGGGATCCTTGCAAAGTCTTTCTGTGATTATACTGAGGATAATGCAGGTCATAGAGAGAGAGTGCCATTTTCATTACATCATGATAGATATCTACTATTAGCATGACTAATCATTATTGGTTTATCCCGGATCATGTGGCCAAAGTAGTGTGTAGCAGAAATTTCTGTACTCTTCCTTCCTTTTAAAAATTACTTTTCTTCTTCTTTCTGGCAGTAGTGGCAGATACAACATCTGGTTTGGGGCTGAACAGAGTCAGCAGCTCCAGCAGCAGTGTCCTGGGCTGCTCTTGTTGGCAGTGTAAATTGTGCCATCTATTGCTGAATGGCAGGCATGTTCTCATCAGACTAATTCTGTGATATAAATTTGACTCTAAAACCAAAAACAAGACTTTAATAACCCATAATCCCACTTTTCCAACTATACTTTATTTCTTTCAACTGCATCATGCTGAAACTTTTTTTAAAAAGGAATTTTTTTTATACTACGAGGGTTTGATCTCAGGACCTCACACATGCTTTCCAAGTACTGTACCACTGAGTTGCACCCCCATCCTATTTTTTCATTTTCAGTTTGAGACAGGGTCTCACTAATTTATGCAGTCTGCCTCTGGCCTTGAACATGTGATCCTCATGCTGCCTCCTCCTGAGTTGCTGGGATTATGTGTGCACCACTGGGCCCAGATCATCATGAATCTTTTCCAAATTAGTGTCCACACATTGTATTTTCTTACTTTCTCTCCCCTCACTGAAATGCATCTCCTGTAGGTGATTACTAGTAGCCAAAGTCACCAAATTCAACTAATAATTCTATGTTCTTATCTATATCATCTCAACTAGTACATAATGTTTGAATGAGCATTTTTACTAAATCATTGTATCCCAGATTAGATTTTGCCTATTGTGGTGCAGTTCTAATAACTTTAAAAGGACAGTAACAAATCCAAAAATGTGCATTAAAGCATGTTTTATCTCAGTCATTAACCAGAGTTGTGTAAGATAAAATGAAATAAGAGCTCAGTAACTGGTTTTAAAATGGATATGTGAATTAAAGAAATAAGAAATTATGACAGCTCCTACATACCTTTTCACTGAGGAGAATCAACTGTACTGCAGAAATATTCTGACCTCTACAGTCCCTCGACCCCATGTTTATCATGGCTATAGAATGATAACCCTGGCATGCCCTCTATACATGTGATTTAGAAACCTCTATAAATGTGTGACTAATTAGAAGTTGGGGTGAGAGATGTCCCTCATCCAATTCACTTGGATTAAGGGTAGATGAGAACCCAAAGAGGAACCTGGAACTGGCCATTGTAAGGAGGTTGAGCCATTGTGAGATGGTCAACAGGCATCTAAGCCTATGCAAATATCAGTTTAGGATGAGGAAACTCTAACATCTAAAAATAATTTCTTTTCTATTCTCTAAAGAAATATTTATTAAATATTTATTAGGTAAATTGAGCTTATTAAAAGAAGGATGTGTTAGATGAATGAATTAAAAAAACAACTGGGCCATAACATATAGATACAGAAATGTCATAAAGAACCCCCTTACTTTACACAATAAACATATAGCAATAAAAAGGAATTAAATATAGAGACTGACATTACTGACTTGGATATAGAAGAAAAAAGATAATTATTCTCAGAATGAAACTTAGGAAATCGGGTTTAAAGGAGATGATAATTGATTTAGGCGTACTAGGAGGACGATCTTTCTAATTACTAAAAACTGTTTACATATGAAAGAAAATGATTCAAGAGAATAAAGAGCTATATCATTCCTGATTAGGAAATTTCTGGACAGTCATTCAATAGAGATATAATTCAGTAGTCTATGCCTCATAATGTAGTTGAATTTGATGACCTTTGAGTCCCTTTTTACTCTGAGAATGCTTATAACAACTTTGAGCTGATTATTTGCTTATTTAGTGGTACTAGGGGGTTGAACCCAGGACCTTACACTTGCTTTGGAAGTGCTCTCCCAGTGAGCGGCTCCCCCATCTTAGAATTGTCTTTTTATACTGAGAGAAGGTTTTGCTAATTTACACAGGCTGCCTCTAGTCTTGAACTTGTGATCCTCTTGCTTCCTCTTTCCAAGTTAACTGAGATTGTAGACATGAGCTACTATGCCCAGGTTGTGATGATTATTTAAATTCTTGTTCTAGAGCATTTGGAGAGAAAATAATATAGTAGGAAGCTGTATTGCCTCTGGTACTTTTGACAAGCTGAAATACTCTAAGCAAGAATGATCCCAGTATTAAAGACTCATGTAAATATTTTGATTGTTTTAATCAATTTATTCCAAGGTTTGTATGACTGGGAAACTGAAACATTTTTCATGTTACAATCATGCATGTGACTCACATTAGGCATTATTTCAGGATAATTTGGTTTAAACCTCCTAGATTCACTTGTGATTGTGCTTAAACCATGTTCTTGGCAGCTAAATCAACTACACACTCCTCGGAATAGCACCTGCCACTTACTATAATCAGAAAATGACCTAACCCTTCATCCTTTGATTTCTTTCCTATATTCTAGTATAGTTTTCCGGCTGGGATTTAGCTCAGTGGGTAGAGCGCTGCGCTGCAGTCTCTGAGGTCCCAAGTTCAATTCCCAGCACTGCAAAAATGGGAGAAAGGCCTGGCAATGCACTCCCAAGGCAATCCCGAAGCACTCAGCCATTGAAAACCCTATGAAGGGTTGCTATGAGTTGGATACCGACTCGATGGCACTTAACAACAACAACAGTATAGTTTTCACACTTCTAGAATATATCCTTCATTTTCATGTTTGTTTCCTGAAATTACCTAATTCACCATGCCTACTCAAATCCTACTCTTCTTTTAATGATGTTACTTCAGTTCTGAAAGTCAGACATTTATGTCACTTCCTCCAAGAGAAGGAGTTATTTCCAGATAGTTTCCTGAAAGCCCCTTTGACATCCTTGTTCCTTAAGCTGCAAATGATAGGGTTCAACATTGGAGTCACCACTGTATAGAACACAGATATCACCTTGTCCTGTTCTTTTGTGGTCTTCGTGTTTGGCCTCATGTAGTTAAATATCCCAGACCCATAGAAGAGAACAACAACAATGAGATGGGATCCACAGGTAGAAAAAGCTTTGAGCTTTCCCTCTCTAGACTGCATCTGGATCACAGTGGAGATAATATTCCAGTAAGAGACAAGGATCAGGGAGACAGGAGCTAGGAGTATTCCCACACCCATAGCAAAGATGGCCATTTCTGTGGTATAAGTGTCTGTTGAAGCCAGCTTCAAAAGGGCAGGAAGTTCACAAAAATAGTGATTGATTATGTTCTGTCCCTTGTAGGGAAGACAGAAAGTAAAGGTGGTATCTACCAAAGCCACTAGGGCCCCACTGGCCCAGGACCCAATGGCCAACTGGAGACATGCATGTTCGGTCAAGATAGTGGAATAGTGGAGCGGCTTGCAGACAGCCACATACCGGTCATAGGACATCACTGCCAGCAATGCACACTCCGTACCAGCAGCCAGAATGAAGATAATTGTCTGTGTCATACACCCCCAAAAAGAAATGCTTTTCCTCTTTACAAGGAAGTGGATCAACATTTGAGGGACAATGCTAGTAGAGAAACCTAAATCTGCGAAGGACAAGTTTCTAAGAAAATAGTACATGGGCTTGTGAAGTTGAGAATCCGTGAAGATGAGAGTGATGATGAGCAGGTTTCCAAGTAGAGTCAGCAAATAAATGATGAGGAAAAGAATAAACAGCAGGATCTGAGTCTTTAAGTCCTGTGAAAGGCCCAGGAAGATAAACTCATCTACAAAGGTTTGGTTTTCTTTTCCCATTGAGATTTATGTCTGTTACCTGTTTGTCACAGACAAAAAGAACAAGGTTTGGATGGGTTTATGAAATCAAATCCTGTAAATGAGGCTTATGTTAAAACTCATACCTAATAGGACATTTTTACTTTCTTTTTGCTCCCTATCTCACTGTATTTGACAATAAGTGGATATATTTATTTTAATGATTTGGTTGTACTATATGTCAATTTTATTTTTCCTAATTCCTTCTTCTAACTGGTGCCAATTTTTTTATGGATATAACATGATATTATTTAAAGCCTTTTGACTAGTTCTGATTTGAGAATATTACAGTTCACATGGGTTTTATTAATTGGCTATGCACATGTTGTTAGGAAATGTCTGTGCATTATTAGGCCTATCCCCATGCAGAAAACTGCACTTGTAACTATTCAAAATATCACATCCTTTATAATACCACATACTTGAAAAACATGAATCAGTTTTCAGGTATCAAACTTAATTTGATCTCTGGAAAAACAAAATGTCCATATGTTTAAAAATAAAATCTTAGCACATCATATACTAAATGCCATTCTATTTGGATTAAAGAATAAAATATTGGATCTAAGAAAATTAATCACAATTTTGGTTGTGATACTGGATAAGACTTGACTTGAAACACATAAAAGCTTTCTAAGGAACTATGAAGGAAAAATATGATTGAGTTTACAACATAAATTGAAAGATTCTGTGAGATAATGATATCATAAAGAATATTAGAAGATAAATCACAAACTGAGAAAAATATTTGAGGGAGATGCCAGATTAATGTTAAATAGATTTAACATTAAATCAAATCTAAGAAAATCAAATCTAAGAAATAATGATCCAGGAACATGAGCAGACTGCAAAGAACATGTGCAAATAGCTATTAAGTATGAGAAAAATATTCATATATATATATATATATATATATATGATAACTCAATAAGTAACTACAATAATGAAAGGCACATTTTAACCTGCATAATTATCTAAAATTTAGGAGTAAAATCAGACTAAAAATAATTAGTGTTTGATTGAATGTTTAACATATAGTACACTTTAAGTATTTTATATTATCACATCCTCTCAAAAGCACTGTGAGGGAGATAGTACTAATCTTGTCTGGCAGATGAGGAAATAAATGTACAGAGAGGTTAATTTATTAGAAAGTAATTAAAATTATACAATTTAAAACAGCAACCTCTTCCAAGTATTTAGGTGTACTTTTAATAATATATGTTCAGAAAAAATACTGGGAACTCCATTTGCATAAGTGCAGAAACACACCTAATTCCTAGATGGGAAATTTAAATATTGTAAAGATGTCAATTCTTCTCAAACCTTTGACTCTTGTATATTAATGTTCTAATAATTCTCTTTTTATGGGTTATGAAAAATAGATTTTTAGGCTTTGACAATTCTTAGTAGCTTGTTGAACAAATTAACTTTGTCTTTTAACAAATGCATCTGGTGATTTTGATATGAGTATTCTATGGACCATAGTTTTAGAAACATTGTACAGTAACAAACTAAAATTCAAATGCAGTTATCATCAATGCCCATAAACAATTTCGGATGGAAACTTATAAAAATAATGCTGTGATTTATTCAGAAGAAAATGTGAAAATATTCACAGAGACAACATGAAAATTATGAAAATTAATTATAGTTGAAGGAATGGTGGGAGAGATTTGACCTACCCAACATTCAGATATCCTATTAAATTAGGGATATATATATATATATATATATATATATATATATATATATATATGTACATATATACACATATATATATCATACTAATTCATATATTAGCAACTCAATGAAACATAAAGAATTTAGAATCAAACTCAAGAATATGTGGGGAATAAGTGATAAAAGTGCCATCTAAGTTAGTAGAGGAAAAGTATATTTTAAAATGATGTTAGCTGTCAGTGTGGTGGTGTCCACCTGTAATCCCAGCACTCAAGGATGCTGAAGCAGGAGGATTGTGAATTTGAGGCCCACCTGAACTATGTAGCATGACTCTGTCTCAACAAAACATCAGAATAAACAGCAGGATCTGAGTCTTTAAGTCTGGTGAAAGACCCAGGAAAATATTCTGATGCCTTAACAAAACATCAGAAATGGGTTTATCTGTCTGTCTCATCAGAAGCAAAACACTCTCACAACTATAGTTATTCTCTCTCTGAATCCAGATGGATTAAATGTGTTAATGAAAAAAGCAAGAAAACAAAAACATCCTAAAATTGCTGGGCAAAACTATTGGGGAATAATTTTTGTTATCTTTGGGGAAAGACCTTAAGATTTGCATATTTTATGAGTTTACAATTTTAAAAATGGATAGTAGAATAAAGAACACATGCATTTACATTATAAGCCACAAATAGAAAACCTATTACCACATAAAAGAGCTTTTAAAAATCAAGAATAAAAGAACTCCTCAATAGAAAGGATGGAAAAAGAAACTTCTAATGTGTAAATCATAGAATAAATACAGATGGTCATAAAACTTGACCATGTAGAGAATGTTCATCATCACTTAGAATCAAAGAAATATAAAATAAAACAATAATTAATTGCGATTTCTCTCATGAGGTTAGGAAATGTGAAATAGGTTGAAGTTCACACTATATTTTTATGGTAAATAGGTATGGAAAGTTAGGCATGGATTATTATAAAATAGCTCTGAAAGGCAACATGAAAATATTTTAAAATTATAAAATAAACTTACCCTATTTCTGACCATCTCAAGTTTTAGGACTTTGTATTTTGGAAACAATCATAGGAATGCATAAAGCTTCATTTTAAATACATATAGAATGATCTCTAGAATAAAATGACCTATATTCCAACATTAGGTTAAATAAGTTATAGTTTTCCTATATAGAGAATCTATACAGTGTATTTCTATAGCCAGCCCACACTGGTGTCCGATCTCATCAGATCTGGGAAGCTAAGTAGGGTCATCTCTGGTTAGTCCTTTGACGGGAGACCTCCTTGGAATCCAGGGTGTTGTAGGCTTGAGAGAAGTTCCTGGCAGCCCACTCTGGAATCAATCAGCCATTGAAAATCCTATGAATAGCAGAGAAGCACTGTCCTAGGGCTGAGCATGCCACAGTGTTCAGTAATGTTTTATTTTGTTGTACATAGGGTCACAATGAGTTGGACCCAACTTGACAGCACCTAACAACAACAAAATACAGTGTAACAGAGAAGTGGCAAGAGTGCAGATATCTGAGTCCCACAGACATGGGTTTGATCCTTGTTCCTCAGTTTTCTAGTAATGTGCCATAGGAAACTTCTTTTTGCCTCTTTGACTCATTTCTGTCTCAGTTTCCTCATCCTTATAACAAATACGATGCTACAACTTTGTGGGGTGGATGCAAAGATTATATTACAAACTTAATGGAAAATTTCCATTATTTCTGACAACTACATTAAAGAAAGGGGTGAGATGATGTTGATTATATGACAATCTTAAGCTATTAAATGTTAAGTAGACCTATATTTTCCATGCAAAGGTGTCTGATATACTATAGAATTAAAAATAGGCTGAAAAATAGCATGCATGGATTGATTTTTGTGTTAGATATGTGTGGATGGAGAGAAAGGAGGACGGGAGAAAGAAACAGAGGGACAGAGAGAAAATGAATGGGAACATGAATGTGATTCAATAATACCTTAACCACACTGATGAACTGTTAAGACACAGTAGGTGCTTAGAATTCAGCATACAATATATTTCAAGACATTCAGTGGATGCCTGAAACTGGAAAGTACTGAACCCTCTATTACTGTTATTTTCCTATGCGTACATACCTATGGTACAGTTTAATTTATAAATTAGGCACAGTAAGAGATTAATAACAACAACTGAAAATCAACTCTTACAAAAGTATGTTGTCATAAAAGTTCTGTGAGTATGCTGTCTCATGAAAGTCAAGGAAAATATTAATAAGTGTGGACTGTGGTAAACCATGGATAACTAAAACCATGGATAATGTGAAACTATTGTATAAACAATGGGGTAATACTATATAAAGTATGTAAAATTTGTTCTTTTTCTTTTTTTTCAGTACTGTGGGCCTAATTCATGCTAGGCAAGTGCTCTGACACTGAGTTGAACCTCTATTCCTTCGTTCATTTTTCTATTTTTTACATTTTTATTTTGAGACAGGTCTTCCTAAGTTGCACCAGCTGCCTCTGGCCACAATCTCAAAATCCCCGTGCTTCAGCTTTGTGCCACTGGGATTACAGGTTTGTGCCATAGAACTCAGCTAGAAACTAAACATTAATGTGAATTTACATCTATGTGGATTGGGGAGAATGTAGTTTAATACAAAAATAAGAAAGGACATTAATAAACATTGTCAGTTTTGCAAATGTCTTCAAGTATCATTTTTTTTTGTCTAATATGGAGAGAAAATAAGGAAGAAAAAACAAGAGTGCGGCTAACTGAATAAGAGAATAGAAGTTAGAAGAAAGGGAGGGAAAGCTGAATACAGACAACAGAGATCTAGAAATGCAGAGAGAAAGCAGAAGAAGGAAGAATAGAGGAAGAGTTCTGTAAGTCTGGATAGTTTCCTATACTGAAAGGACAAGAAATAAATCATTTTAACTCTCTGAGGTCCTAAAAGCATTGTAATAATAGGGCCTTTCCAGGCATCTTTTTGGACTGGGACTGGCTGTGTAGCTCAGTCTGGTTTGGAGCTCCTGATCCTCCTGCCTCAGTCTTCAAGTGCTGAGATAACCAAGATATCTTTTAATGCGTCTTACACAGATGCACAGCTTCATACACAGTAATTCTTCCTTGCTATATTCACACCACAAGCTACATGAACTTACTCTCAGCTTCACAGTATCTCACACTGCACAAGGCACTCAAGATACACTCACACAAGTATTTCATATTCTTTTACATGGCACCCTCATGGCCATCAAATTTCTCACAGTAACAAAAAGAGTTAGAGTAGGTCCTGATCCAATTCGATACCAAGCAAGGGTGGGTCATGTGGGAACCCTTCATACATGATTTGTATGAGAAGAATAAGTAAGATCTCGGTATAAGTGTGATGGCATCAGCAGTGGGGCTGGTGTCCTCCTGCCGACTAGGAGGACAGCCTTGAATGTAATGGGACCCACTCTCTAGCATGGGTTTAGAGCTGGCAATCTTGGTTCCTTCAAATATGGTAAACCTAGAGCATGCTCAAGGGCTTGAAGCTCTCGATGGAGCTCCTCAAAGAAATATTCTTAGTGCCATTTCAGCCTTTAATTATTCAATATGCCATCCACAAAGGCAGACGATTGAACAAATGCAAGCTGAAAGAAGCAATGAAGACCAAAAGGCTAACAGTTAAGGCACGGGAGAGCTGTTTTCAACCACAGCAAACAGATCAAACAGATCAAAGGAAAGTAATGTGGGAGGGCACAGCCTCTGTGATTTCTCTGGAATCAGTTATGTCCCTAAAGGAAAAGATTTGGAGTTAGAATTTTAGGCTAGGATTCTGGAGAAGAGTCGGAATAGAATTTTTGTCTGGGAATCGAGCAAGGAAATAAATTAATGTGTAGGAGGGCAAAGAACAAAGCTCATCTTTCCCCACACCATGCTGCCACAATTCCCAAAAAATATTACAGAATCCCACATACTAAAGTCCATTAGCAGCTTCTCCACTCTCACCTCAGGGCAGACATGAAGCAGAAGCAGTGCTTTAGGGGTCATCAGTGGAGGAACCACAGATCTAGAGTGAGAGATTTCTGTTACCTGTAGATCCACACTTGAAGGATAGCACCATTTCTAGCCTGGCTTCTGAGCAATTTCTCCCAACACCTGCACTAGTTATGCTATGAATATGACCCCAACCTAAGCCTTTCCACTTTACATGCCTCAAGGTTGTACAAGCTCCAATTCTCCTAGGCCCCACTACTGAACAGAATATTTTCCTTTGAGGAAATACTTAAGGTGAGTTCCTGAGAGTTACATAAGCAGGACATTCCCTGGAGTTTTGGGAATCCTCAACTTTATTACCTTTCTATCCTTTACAACACCCTGGGGCACTTTGTGTTATTTTTGATATAACAGGCTGAAGTCACCAAATCACACTCACCTCTCTTTTGAAACTTACACAAATGTTCAATATGACATCAACAGATATATGCTCAGTCATCTAACTTGTATTTTTTATATGGTAATTGCATTAAAATGTAAATGAACATACATTGGATCAATTGGGTGTTGACTGAGTAATGCAACTTTCAGGGCTTGCCTGTTTGTTTATGATGGCTTTTATGCCATAAGACCACATTAAGTAGTGAAATTTAATTTCATTAACATTTTACTGATATCAATATGACCATAGGGGTTCTGAATGTGTTGCTGTGTTAAAGTTGTAGATTTCTATTGGACAAAAAAATCAATTTTTTTCCCTTGGAAATAATTCATGGTTGAAAGAAAATTTTAGAATGAGACTTTAATTGCTTGAACCATTAAACTACCACCTTGGTTTGGCCTCATGAAAATGGAATAATTCTTTTAATTCTATTGAGCTAATAAGAAATTCAAAGCAAAAATGAGTTTTATATTTAAATGGTGTAGTTACTAAAGGATGTGAGGAAAGTAGAGGAAGAAATCGCATTATCAGACAGTATTGTAACATTGTGAGATTTAAAGAAATGCTCTGAAGATGTCAGTGGCTGTTTAGTTGCAGCAAAACATCATCCATATCAATAAATGCTATTAATTTGAGTAGTATTTTACTGTTTTTTTTTTCTTGTTCACATATTATTTGTAGTTTGGTTTGGTATCATAGCTCATACAAATCAAATTCATTAAAATGAATGGATTTGTTTCCATGGTATTAATGTGGCATGATTTATTTAGCCAGGTGTATATTAATGGATAGTCAGGTTATTCTGAATCTTTAGGCATTAAAACTGCCACCCTGAACATTTTTTAACATGTATCTTTGTGTCCTTTTCAAATACATTAGAAGGATGTTTCCTGAGACTAAATCACTGGGTATAATGGTATCTTCATTTTAAATTCCAATAGATATTGCCAATTGTCCTACAGAAAGTTCATTAAGGTACACTCTGATCAAAATTGCATGAAAGTCCCTATTTATTTACTGTCATCGCTTGAATCTAACATGTCCCCTAAACTCTATGTGTTTGATCGTGTGGTCTCCAAATGTCCTGGGAGTTCAGGAATTTTGGGAGGTATCCTAGCTTTATGGAAACAGGTCCCAGGGGCTGATCCTTTGGAGATTTTTACCTAGACCCCCAGTTCTGGTCGCTCACTCTGATCTTTGGTTCTTAATCGCCAAGGTGTGAGGTTCAGTGCTACAGACCATAATTTATTTGCCCTGCCACAGCAACTTCTGCCTCTATGGACTAAAATCCACTAACTGAAAGCCTTCAATAAATATTTCTTTCCATATCTTTCCTTCAGTTGGTTTCTCTGTCAGTGATGTACCAGCTGACTAATAACAGTTACATCCAAACATGACACTTGCTATTTTCTAACTCTTCAATTTTGCTTATCTCTTATGTAAAAAGAGATATCTCATTGTTTTATTAAGTGATACTTCATTTACACTTGAGTATTAGTATAATTTTATGAGCTTATTAATCATTTTCATTTCTGTTTTCTATGAAGTGACTATTTCTTCTGTTGATTTTCTTTTATTGGGCCATTTAGCTTTTTTTTTAGTGTGTTGTAAATCCTTTCATTATTATGGAAAATGGGCTTTTAGATTTTTCCTTGGGAAAATGTCTTTTTCTACCTTACTGTTTGATTTTTAGATGGATTTTTCTATTATATGTAATGTTTTATAAATTAATCGAGGCAAATCAATAAGTCTTCCCTGATGCTTCAGATTTTTGGTAATATTTGAAAGAATTTTATTATTGAAAGTTATGGTTTTTTAACAAGCACTTATTTTTCCCTTTAGAGATCCGCATTATTTATTTACATATATGGCTTCACTTACATCTTTATACATCTAGAATTTATTTTCATGTAAGGAATGCCATAGGATCACCTTAGGGTTGTTTACCACTCAAATGGCCACTTAGTACCAATTATAGGAAATTTCCTATCAATATAAAATGTCTGTTATACAAAATAGGAGTCTCCTGCTGGATTTGGTGCATTTTTGTGCTCTTGAGTCTGTTCCCTCTCTAGCTTCTATTTCTGCAAAACGACCATGGAGTTTCAATTACTCCTTTTATAATTACTATTATTGTGATTCCACACTCAGGTGCAATGAATTAACTTAAAAATATCCCTCAATGAAGGCAGAGGCAGCCTGTGCAATTCAATGATACTCTGTCTTAAAACAAAACATAAAAATGGGGCTGGAGGTATAGGTCAGTGGTGGAGCACTTTCCTAGCGTGTACAAGGCCCTGTGGTTAACCTTCAGAATTGAAAGAAAAAACTTCCTGAACAATGTCAAACATAGCTACCAAACTCTAACACTTATCCATAATCTCAGTCCCCTTGCCCAAGTTTTAATAATTAGTTAGCATTTGTTCAGCTGTTACAAAGTGCAGACATGTAGTCACATTCATCTAATTATTCTTATCTGGGCACTTCACTTTCCCATTTGGCAAATGAACATTCTCAAAATTTTGGGAAAGTATGTAGCAGACCTGAGTTTCAACCTGGTTCTTTTTTCCTTTGGAAACCAAATACTCAGTTGCAACAATACAATATTTCCTCAAAGAAGACATGTAAGAACAACTGGTGATAAGCCCTGTAAGCAAGATGGGAGTGCTAACTACCTGTTATTTCCTGTCCTCTGTATAACCATTTGGGAACTTTTTGAGAGGAAACCCAGCTCAGGGTCCACACTAATGATTCAGAATTCTCCTGAGTGTTTTAGCTGCTCCAGAGACTGCTTCTAGAATCTCCATTCCCCATTTCACCTCATTTAAATGGAACTACTGTTAAGCACAGTATGCCCTGAAGTCACCAATTAAGACCTTTGAATGGAGGAGGAGGACTTGTAAGATGTGAGGATTCCCCTTCCTGCCTTGCCCTTGGTCTTGATTTCCAAGCTCTTACTGAGCTCTCTGCCATGATGACAAGATGCCTGCTGTCTCAGCTTTGCCCATGCTGCAGCCAACTCATCTGTAGAGATTTCTGCACTCACAGTGGAGCATATTCACTGGATTTGACATGCTAATCTATCATTTTATGTTCCAGATGAGAAAATTTTGACAAGATAAATAGAGGAAGGGGGAAGAGAAGGCATGAGGGGAACCAAGAGGGGACAACCATGTGTATATTGAGTGAATGATTTTACTCTATCAGAATTAAAAATTCAACTAATTTTGTCAAAATAATCTGGATTATTAATCTACATTTTCTGCAATCAATCTAGCCAAAGTTTCATCCACAGTGGATACACCTTATCAAACAATAATCATAATTGAAATTCCTGGGAGTGGGGATTCTTATGCCTATATTGAGGTGGGTTTGCAAGATAGTGAGTAGTATGGAGGATAAAGAAGAGGTGATTATAAGTAAGAAGGATCTTGGAATCAGAAGAGAGATTTTTTTATTGTCTTCTTCCCCTCCAGATTTACTCGATTTCTTCTTCCTAAAATATATGTTAGATCAGACAGTACATATTTCTGTGACCATTTCAATCCAGTTCCATATCCAATGACATATTTTATACTTAGGGAAATGAACTCACAATTTCTGTTAAATTTGTACAAGGCAAAATGAAATGATAGAAAAATTGAGAATAAAAAATGATTTTATAACAGAAGCTTTTTGACCTTGGGGGAAAGTTCACAATCACCTAGGTTTTGCGTGGGATCATAGCATATTTTAATCTGTCCCACTTTACATTCTGTGTTTGTCTGTCCCCTCCTCTCCAGATAGTCTTCCTTTTACTGTCAAGTGTCATACAGATATGTTTTGCTTTGTTTTCCAATTTAGCTTCATATGACAGAGAGCATGTGGCATTTGCTCTTGTGAGTCCAGTTTACTTCCCTTCATATGATGATATCCAGTTTAATTTATTTTGCTGCAAATGACTTAATTTCATTTGTCTTTATAGATAAATAAAATTTCATAGTGTATATATACCACATTAACCTCATCAGTATGGGCTGAGATTTAGCTCAGTTGGTAGAACACTGCTCTGCAGTTTCTGAGGTCCCAGGTTTGATTCCCTGTATCACAAAATGGGAGAAGGATGTGGCAATGAACTCCCGAGACAATGCAGAAACAACCAGCCACTGTGGGAGAAATTCTAACAAGAGAGAAAAAAAGGGAAATTCAAGGTTACCCAGCAATGGGTAAAGGTGGAAGGGTTAAAAATTGGGCCTTTGTCATATCAACAATGCATGGTTCTGAACAAGTTCTTTGCTTAAATATAGACTGGGGTTTGACTCAGTAGGTAGAGTGCTGTTGTGCATTCTCTGAGGACCAGGTTCAATCCCCAGCACCACCAAAATGGGAGAAGAATGTGACAATCCACTCCTGAATCAATCCTGAAACAATCAGCCTTAGAAAACCATATAAGGGTTGCTATGAGTTGGACCCAATAGCACAGCATCTAAGACGAAAGGAAATATTTCTGCAGCCACAGCACCCTGTGATCTGATCCCACCTGATCTCAGACACTAAGCAGTGTTGGCCTGGTTAGTTCTTGGATGGGAGACAATCTAGAAATTCAAGATGCTGTAGGCTAGTGAGAAGGACCTGGTAATCCACTCCTAAAACAATCCTCCCTAAAAACCCTATGAATAGCAGTGAAGCGCTACCACAGTGTGGGCATGTCAGAGAGTGTTTCACTCTGTTGTAAATATGGTCACTGAGCTGGACCCAATAGGAGGGCATCTAACAACAACTTTTCAATACTCTAAAGAGATCTTTTGCCACAGCTTTTCCCAAAGCAATGTTTCTTTTGATTTCTTAACTGCTGCTTCCGTGAGTGTTGATTACAAAGCCAAGCAAAGCAAAATCATGGACAACTTCAATCTTTTCTCCATTTATTGTGAAATTGCATACTGACCCAGATGTAAGGATTTTTGTTTTGCTGATGTTTACTTGCAATCCGTACTGAAGGCTATGTTCTTTCATCTTCATCAGTAAATGTTTTAAATCCTCTTCACTTTCAGCAAGCACAGTTGTGTAATCTGCATTACACAGGTTGTTATTGAGTCTTCCTCTCATCCCAATGTTGTGTTCTTCTTCATAAAGTCCAGATTCTTGGATTATTTGCTCAGCATATAAATTGAAGAGATATAATGAAACTATACAGCCCTGATGCACACCTTTCTCAACTTTAAACCAGGCAGAGTTTCCTTGTTCTATTTGAACAACTGCTTCCTGGTTCACATACAGATTCCTCGTGAGTACAATTAAGTGCTTAGGTATTCCCATGTTTTGACATGTTATCCATAATTTGTTATGTTCCACCTAGTCAAATGCCTTTGCATAGTCAATAAAACATAGATAGACATCTTTCTGATATTCTCTGCTTTTGGCTAATATCCATCTGACATCAGCAATGATGTCCCTGGTTCCTAGCCCTCTTCTGAAACCACCTGGATTTTCCTGCAATTCCCTGTCTATGTACTGCAGCAGTCACTTCTGAATGATGTTTAGTAAAATTTTGCTTGTGTGTGATATTAATGATATCGTCTGATAGCTTCCACTTTCAGTTGGATCCATTTTGGGGGGAATAGAAAAATATGGATCTCTGCCAGTCAATTGGCCAGGTAGCTGTTTCCCAAACCTGTTGGCATAAACATGTTAACACCTCCAGTGCTGCATCTGTTTGTTGAAACATCTCTATTGGTATTCCATCAATTCCTAGAGCCTTCTGTTTCACCAGTTCTTTCACAGCAGCTTCTGCTTCATCCTTCAATACTATTGGTTCCTCTTCATATCCACCCTCTTGAAATGGTTGGTCATCTATCAATTCTTTTTTGTTTAATGATGTTGTGTATCCCTTCCATCTTCTTTTGATGTTTCTTGCATCATTTAATATTTTGATTGTAGACTTCTCAAATACATTTATGATGTTTTAGGCCACCAAGTTTGGGCCATCAAGTTTGGGGTAATTTTCTATAGTAACAATAAAAATCTAACACAACTCACTACAAATAATCACCTTCTCAACACCTCTAATACTGCTTAAACTGAAGCTTCCAATTCCTTCATAATCAACAATGTCAATAAGCTATTTTCAACATTTATCTTAACAGGAACTTATTTTGCTACACCAGTGTTGAACATTTCTTTCTGGAATATTTCTTTCTTTTAGCTTAAAATATCAATCTTTCCTGGTTCTTTGACTTCCTAATTATTCTTTTGTAGCCCGGATAGCATTTGTCCATGTTTCTGCCACAGTCCTTCTGCTCTCTTAGACACTGCACTCTCTTATAGACTCCCAGCTGGGATTTTCCTAATAGCAGTGTCATGGTAAAATTTAATATGGTCCTCATTTTCTTTATTTCCTGTAATTGGTAGTTAGATATAGACCAGAACTTAAATAGTGGTGCTCTATACGGATTTGTATTTCTCTTATTCTCTTCATATGAATAAGCTTCCAAATCTTTTCTTTCTGAACATTAAAGCTGTATCAATTACTATTGATTGCTTTATTCATTGTGGCTGTCCTACAGGAACCTCAAGTCCAGAATGCCACTTACTTAATGTATTATCCCCTCCACATACACAAAATTCACTATTCCATTCATGGAAGCCAAAACACATGAGTTTAAATCAAACATTCTCCTACTAATTTTGTATATCCGTTCAATAATTCCTTTATGTTCCATTTTTTCTGTTTTGTCAACATTCCCTCATTTTCTAGCACCTAATTTATTTCACCAGTTCAACTGGTTAACCTACTGTCAGATCCTTCAGGGCCATCCTTTACATGAGAAGTTGATAAACTCTTTCTATAAAGGGACAGATAGTAAATAGTTTCTGTTTTGTAAGCAATACAGTCTCTGCTACAACTAAGCCACTCTGACCATAGCATGAAGCCAACCATAGACAAAATATTAATGAATAGACATGGCTATGTTCCAGTAAAACTCTATTTCTAAAAAGAGTTGACCTATGGGCCGATTTTACCAACCTTTGTTCTACACTGATACTAATACGATATTTTTAACAGGCAAATAAAATGGTGTTGCTCCCCAAGCCATTGTGTGAGATCTAATTCTCTACTTGTATTATTCACAGAATAAAGTCTAGGCTTCCTAAAGAGGAATAGAAAGTCCTTTGTGACTTTGCACTTGACATTCTCTAGGTTCAGAAAAAGATAATTTCTCTTCATATGGCAAGGATCAACCCTTTTACCTCTCATTTTTTATATTCTCACTTTCATCTCTAATCATTTCAATAACATCCTCTATGAGAATCACAACATCTTTGCTGTTTTTGGATGCTGCAAATTCACTCAGGTCCTGACTTCTTCAGGGAAGACTGAAAGGAATTGTTCCAGCACCAACAGTTGGAGGATCTGCTCCTTTGTATGAATCTCTTGTCTCAGCCACTGAAGACAGAGCTCCCTGAGTTGACTCAGGGCTTTATGGGGCCCAAACTCTTCAAAATACTGAAAATGTCTGAACTATTGATGAGATGCCTCAGAGTCATATGTCTCCACGAGAGTCTGATGTCTCCAAGACATATCTGCTCTCAGGACCTCTTTGTTCATGTAGAGCCATGTTTTGAGGTGTTGAGGTAGCTGTCAACTTGTTCAGAGGCTGCATCTTCCAAATAGTAATACCTACTATAGTGGAAATCTGTCCTACTAAAAAGGATTCTAGTACTTCTCAGACTCCAGCTAACCACCTGCTTGCTATATGAAGTGTGATTGGAACTAGATTATATCATATTGAGGAGAAGAGTTCCAGGTCCTTCAGACATAAAGCCAACATTCAGCTTCCTCCTATACAGAAAAAAAATACAAATATGACCCACAGAGAGCAAATATCCATTGCTGTTTTTGTTAGGTGCCGTCAAGTCGACTCATAGCGACCCTCATTGGGTTTTCAATGGCTGACTGTTTCGGGATTGCCTTGGGAGTGGATTGCTAGGCCCTTCTCCCATTTTTCCAGTGCTGGAAATTGAACTCAGGACCACAGAGACTGCAGCGCAGTGCTCTACCAACTGAGCTAAATCCCAGCCAAAATATCCATTAGCTTAGTGTTAAATATGGAATAATATAACATAATATTCTTTAAATTACCTAAGAAAAGTAAGTAATATGGATTATCTTTTCATTTTAATTTCTTTTCTTTCTTCTCCCCTCCCCTTAACCACCCTGCAAAAAGACAGAGAGAAAAATTTTCTTTAATATAAAAGAAGTCGCAAAAGAAATCACTTTTTTAAAAATTAAAAATACTTTTATAATTTAATTGTAATTAAATTTATTCTGTATTAACTAACAAACCATTTTGCTTAAAAATAAGCAAAATAAATCTTTAGGTAGCATGTTAAAGTTAAGGGCTTAGACTATATACCTGAAAAACTTTCCAGGTTCTTCTTAAAGTATCAGTTAGGTAATATAAAATGAGTGAAAAACTGGGAACAGCAGTAGAAATTAATATCAGAGACAATCATTAAAAGTATACTAGAAAAATATCCATGAACCATTTCAGTATTAGAGATAACCCAAAAGGTGCATTTCCAGACTGTAACACTTAAGTTTTCATTTGTAAGGACTTACCCTTCAGAAGGACATCATTGGGAAGGTCAATTAAATGGATCAATGCAGGGGCTGTGACAATGGGCTTAGGCATAAAAAATATTCTGTGCATGGCACAGTGCTGGGGAGTGTTTTGTTCTGTTGTGCATATGGGCCCTATGAGTCAGACATGACTTCGTGTCACCTAACAATCAACACCACCACCACCACCACCACCACCACCCTGAACTAGTCAGAAATGCCCACTAGAAGGGGTCTTATTCTCAGTAAACTCACAAAACTCTCATAGGCCATATTTGGTTCCAGTTTACTTGGAAGGCAAAAAGAACAGCTTGGTAGCAGAGGAGTAAAAGGCATTTATTTTTCACAAGTGAGAGTCCTCACAGTGTTTAGCTCTAGTGCAAAGGAGATGACACTCACAAAGGTGGTACAGGAAGCACCTAGAATGTAAAGTCTGCTGACAGGACCCAATAACATTGGTAACAACTCCATGAACATAGCTTTTATTGTTTCCCCAAAGAACCTGCGAAACTAAAGTGTATTATTATCAGAGATACCCCTAGAACCTCCCAACCAACATTCAGGGAAGTCCAGATGTTGCTTTCTGTTGGATTTATGTTCCCAGAGCCAAGATGCAATCATTCAGGGCTATTTTTACCAGAAGCCTCTAGGCCAGTGACTCTCAATGGAAGGTAAGTTTCTCACCAGTGGAAATTTGGCAATATCTGGAAAGAGTTCTGATTGTCACAGCTGGAAGTTGTTACTGTCAGCTAGGGGGCTGAAATCCAACAATGATGCTAAACCTCCTATACTGAACAGGAATGCCCTTTTAACTTACTCTGAAATTCAAATTTTTTGGTTTATAACAAAGAGAATCAAAAGTTCAATGGCAAAATACCTAAAAATTAAAGACAACAAAACATGGTAATTCAAAATCTATATAGCATAGCTGCAGCTCCATCACTAGACAATAGTAAAACCCTTACACAAACATGCACAAAAGAGATGAATTAAACATTCAACTCAAGAAGTAAAATGTAACTCCCCCTTGCCTGTGCTCTTGCTCTCTCTCTCTCTCTGCACACACACACACACACACACACACACACACACACACACACACACACACACACAAAAGCTGGGGGGGATTCAGAGGCTAAAATATAAATTAACGAATTGTTATTGCCGTTGTTGTTAGGTGTTATTGCATTGAATCTGATTCATAGCGACCCTATGTACAACAGATGAAACACTACCGGACACTGTGCCATGCCTGGCACTTGTCAGTGCTCCTCTGACATTCATAGTGTTTTCAATGGCTAATTACTTTTTGGGAGTGGGTTGCTTGGTCATTCCCCCAATTCCACAGCACCTAGTGTTCCAGGTGGTCTCTTATCCAAATCCTAACCAGGCCTAACCTGGCTTAGCTTCTGAGGCCTGACAAGATCAGACACCTTGGGCTATGGCCACGGACAAATTAATGAATTACTGCGTGTAAATAATTATGGAGATAGGAGGGCAAGTAGAGATGTTCAGGATGATAGGCATGAATTTCCAAAGAGAAATATTTTGAGGTTCAAGGTATGGCCATGACTGAGTAGCATAAGTGGTCCATAAATAAATAATGCTAACCTAATTAACACCAAGAATTGCAAAGTTTAAACTCTAAAGTATTGAATAAACTCTGAGGATGATGGTAAAACTTGAGATAGAGCTCAAAGAATGGGTCAACATCAGTGCATAGGAGGGACCAGGACATTGTAGGTGGCAGGAATGTGGAGGGTTAGATTAATAGAACCAGGTGACATAAGTTCAATGTACTTCTTTGGACTAAAGGAAAATGAATGGCCGTTAATCTTGCAAAAAGAGTGGTACCTGTCTGTGAAGAGGGCTGTTTTTAATCGCATAGCTCATAGGTAAAAAGAGCTCAAAGTTAAAAACTGCTGAAAGCAGTTTGCAAATAAGGGTCTGAAATCAGTATGATACTGGAGGTTAAATATTTTACTGGAGTAGCTAGGAATGCCTGAGAAGGCAAGGCAAGGTGGAATGAAAGAAAAACTCAATTTGCTTTCTGAATTGACTGATGCAGTCACACATGGTAGCTCCATAAGACACCAGTATCAGCTGTTCCACAAGGATCTACTTGATGGTCTCTTTGCCACATCACGCTCTGGAGACTGTGCCATTCAGGAACAGAAAGGAGGACAGTAGCGAAATTAAATCCTTTCTAGAACCGAGTTGTCCTCCTCCCCGCTACAACAAACAAAACAAAATTGTTGAGCTTCTCTGCTATTCACAGGGATTTCAATAGCTGTTCCCCTCATACAGGCTGAATATACCCCAAATTCACTTTGTCTCTGTTGTAGTGGAGGCACAGAAAGTGACTTAGACTCAATCAGAGACACCCAGTCTAGACTTTAAATTGAAAGCTAGTAAACATATGAAAACACAAGAGGAAGTTTCTTTTCTTTTCTTTTCTTTTACATTTGTAAAAAAGTTGAGATGATAGTGGAGTTCCGTATACCCTGCCACCACTTTTCCCTATGATTGTCATCATATATTATTATGACATATTTGCTACAATTAATAACCTTGATAACCTTATCACCTAAAGTGTGTACGTACTTTATTCAGGAATCCTGAGATTATTTACTTGGGTTTGTTTTGTTTTCTTTTCTTTATTCTTTTGTTTTGTTTTACTTTTTATTTTTTTTCCTACTCCTACCATATTACATTTAATTGTCATATCTCATCAGGCTCCTTGTTTTTGGTACTCTGGATAGTTTAGAAGAGCTCTGTTCAAGTATTTTGTAGGATCTTCTTTCCTGGGATTCTTGCAAAGTCTTTCTGTGATTATACTGAGGATAATGTAGGTCATAGAGAGAGAGTGCCATTTTCATTACATCATGATAGGTACCTACTATTAGCATGACTAATCATAATTGGTTTATCCCGGATCATGTGGCCAATGTAGTGTGTAGCAGAAATTTCTGTACTCTTCCTTCCTTTTAAAAATTTCTTTTCTTTTTCTTTCTGGCAGTAGTGGCAGATGCAGCAATATCTGGCTTGGGGCTGAAAGGAATCAGTAGCTCCAGCATCAGAGTCCTGGGGTGCTTGTGTTGGCAGTGTAAATCGTGCTATCTAGTGCTGAATGGCAGTCATGTTGTCCTCAGGCTAATTCAGTGATATAAATTTGATGCTAGAACCAAATATAAGAATTTAATAATCCCACGTTTCCAACATTTTATTTCTTCTTCTGCATCATGTTGAAACTTTAAGAAAAATGAATTGATTTTTTTACACTACTAGAGGTTGAACTCAGGATCTCATGCATGCTTTGCAAGTGCTCTACCACTGAGTTGCACCCCTATCCCATTTTTTTCATTTTCAGTTTGAGACAAGGTCTCACTAATTTATGCAGTCTGCCTCTGGCCTTGACATGTGATCCTCATGCTGCCTCCTCCTGAGTTGCTGGGATTATGTGTGCACCACTGGGCCCAGATCACCATGAATCTTCTCCAAATTAGTGTCCACACATTGTATTTTCTTACTTTCTCTCCCGTCACTGAAATGCATCTCCTGTAGTTGATTATTAGCAGCCAAAATCACCAAATCCAACTAATAATTCTATGTCCTTATCTATATCACCTCAACTAGTACATAATGTTTGAATGAGCATTTTTACTAAATCGTTGTGTCCCAGATTAGATTTTGCCTATTGTTGTCCAGTTCCAATAACTTTAAAAGGACAGTAACAAATCCAAAATTGTGCACTATTTCATATTATATCTCAGTTATTAACCAGAGTTGTATAAGATAAAATGAATTAAGAGCTCAATAACTGGCTTTAAAATGGGTAAGTGAATTAAAGAAATAAGAAGTTAGGACAGCTCCTACAAAGCTTTTCCCTGAGGAGAGTCAACTGTACTGCAGAACTATTCTGAGCTCTACAGTCCCTGGACCCCATGTTCATCATGACTATAGAATGGTAACCATGGAAAGCCCTCTAAACATGTGATTTAGAAACTTCTGTAAATGTGTGACTAATTAGAAGTTGGGGTGAATGAGAGATGGCCCTCAGCCAGTTCACTTGGATTAAGAATAGATGAGAAGCCAAAGTGGAACCTGGAACTGGCCATTGTAAGGAAGTTGAGCCATTGTGAGATGGTGAGCAGGCACCCAAGCCTATGGAAGTGTCCATCAAGGTTGAGGAAACTCTAATTTGTAAAATTCTAATTTCCTTTCTGTTTTCTAAATAAATATGTATTAGGTAAATTGAGCTTATTAAAAGGAGGATGACTAGGATGAATGCAGTGTATAAAAGTGTGTTAGATGAATGAATTAAAAAAAAACAAGTGGGCCATAAAATATAGGTAGAGAAATGTCATAAAGGACCCCCTTACTTTGTATAATAAATATACATTAATAAAAAAGAATTAAATATAGAGATTGACTTTACTGACTTGGGGTATAAAAGAATGAAGAAAATTATTCTAAAAATAAAACAGAAAATTGGGTTTAAGATAGATGAAAATTGGTTTTGATTTACTGTGAGGTTGATCTTTCTAATTACTAAAAACTATCTACATATGAACGCAAATGACTCAAAAGAAGAGAGAGCTATATAATTCCTGGTTAGGAAATTTCTGGACAATCATTCAATAGAGATATAACTCAGTTGTCTAAGCCTCATACTGTAATTAGATTTGGTGGCCACTGATTCCTTTTTTCTCTGAGAATGCTTATATGAACCTTGAGCTATTTGCTTATTTATTTAGTGGTACTAGGGGGTTGAACCTAGGACCTCACATATACTTTGGAAGTGCTCTACTATTGAGCTGCAACCCCATCCCAGTATTGACTTTTTATACTCAGAGTAGGTCTTGCTAATTTACACAGGCTGCCTCTGGTCTTGATCTTGTGATCTTCCTGCCTTCTCCTTCCAAGTTACTGAGATTAAAGGCATGTGCCACCGTGCCCAGGTTGCGATGATTATTTAAGTTCTTATTCTAGAGAATTTGGAGAGAACATAGTATAGTAGGAAGCTTTATTGCCTCAGGTACTTTTCATAAGCTGAAATACTCTGAGCCAGAATGATCCCAGTATTAAAGACTCATACAAATATTTTGATTGTTTTAATCAAGATTTATTCCAAGTTTGTATGACTGAGAAATTGAAAGTTTTTACCCAATAAAATATTACTTTATTAGAGAATATAACAACATGAAATACTATGAAATTATTTTCGTTCATTGGGTGAAAGCATTCTCATTTTCTTTTTTTATTGGAAATTTTTAATGTACAACTTAATGTGTTTCATTCTGACGTATATTTCATTGTGACATTTCCATATGTGTTTCATTGTACATTGCACAGACAAGTTCCCCCTTACCCTCTTGTGCACTTCCTCTCCCTGTCCTATCCCTCCCCACCAAAGGCCTTTATTCCATTTGCATGTTGTTTTGTGGGAATATTTTTCTATACATCCTTGGATCCCAATTATGTTTAAGGTTGAAACTTTTTGTGTAGTGATCTATCTTTTTACATTTTCAGTAATATTACATGAATTTTCTAACCCATTTGTATTTTGACCACTCTTTGGTAATATTGCTGTTATTGTAATTATTTCCTGAACAATTAAAGTTGGGCTGTTTACTTTGAGGTTGCCCTCTCTCTCAAGCCTCACTCTTCCTTGTTCCTCCTCTCCATTCTTTCTTCTCCCATCATGTCTTCCTTTTGCTAGAGACCTCCCTCCTTCTTTCTGCTCCCTAAATTGTCCCTTCTCCACTAAGTTGACTGTAGATTTTTATTATGTTCCAATTTCTGCATAGGATTTTTTCCTTTTTTTAATTTTGATTCAGCTCCCACATATGAGTGGGAATATGTGGTATTTCTCTTTTTGGGCTTGTGTTCATTCACTTAAAATAGTTTTCTCCAATTCCATCCATTTTGCTGCAAATAACATCATTTCATTTTCCTTGATTGTTGAGTACTATCTTATTGTGTATATGTACCATAGTTTTTTAATCCATTCTTCTGTTGATGGGCACTTTGGTTGATTCCATATCCTTGCTATTGTGAAAAGTGCTGCATTGAATATGGAGATGCAGGTGTCTCTGTGGTATGATGACTCATCTCCCTTTGGGTATATTCCCAATAGTGTTATAAAAATGTTTTTACGTTAAAATCTTGCAGGTGACTCACATTAGATGTTATTTCAGGATAATCTGGTTTAAATCTCCTAGATTCACTTTTGATCGTGCCTAAACCATATTCTTACCAGCTGAAACAACTGCACACTCATCAAAACAGCACCTGCCACTTACCATAATCAGAAAATAACCTAACCCTTCATACTTTCATTTATTTCCTGTGTTCTAGTATAGTTTTCACACTTCTGGAATATATCCTTCATTTTCATGTTTTTTTCCTGAAATGACCTAATTCACTAGTGCTTACTCCAATCCATTCCGTTTTAATGATGTTACTACAGTCTGAAAGTTGGACATTTAGGTCACTACTTCCAAGAGAAGGACTTTTGTCCAGCTAGTGTCCTGAGAGCCCCCTTGACATCCTTGTTTCTCAAGCTATAAATTATAGGATTCAACATTGGAGTTACAACTGTATAGAACAAAGATATCACCTTGTCCTTTTTCTTTGTGATCTTGGTGTTTGGCCTCATGTAGTTAAATATTCCAGACCCATAAAAGAGGACAACAACAATGAGATGGGATCCACAGGTAGAAAAAGCTTTGAGCCTCCCCTCTCCAGACTGCATTTGGGTCACAGTAGAGATAATATTCCAGTAAGAGATAAGAATCAGGGAGACAGGAGCTAGGAGTAGTCCTACACCCATAGCAAAGATGGCCATTTCTGTAGTATAAGTGTCTGCTGAAGCCAGCTTCAAAAGGGCAGGAAGTTCACAAAAATAGTGATTGATTACATTCTGTCCCTTGTAGGGAAGACAGAAAGCAAAGGTGGTATCTACCAAAGCCACTAGGGCCCCACTGGCCCAGGACCCAATGGCCAACTGGAGACATGTCTGTGGGGTCATTATAGTGGAATAGTAGAGCGGCTTGCAGATAGCCACATACCGGTCATAGGACATCACTGCCAGCAATGCACACTCTGTACACCCAGCCAGAAGGAAGACAATTGTCTGTGTCATACAGCCCCAAAAAGAAATGCTTTTCCTCTTTACAAGGAAGTGGATCAACATTTGAGGGACAATGCCAGTAGAGAAACATAAATCTGCGAAGGACAGGTTTCTAAGAAAAAAGTACATGGGCTTGTGAAGTCGAGAATCCATGAAGATGAGAGTGATGATGAGCAGGTTTCCAAGTAGAGTCGGCAAATAAATGATGAGGAAAAGAATAAACAGCAGGATCTGAGTCTTTAAGTCCTGTGAAAGGCCCAGGAAGATAAACTCATCTACAAAGGTTTGGTTTTCTTTTCTCATTGAGATTTATGTCTGTTACCTGTTTGTCACAGACAAAAAGAACAAGGTTTGGATGGGTTTATGAAATCAAGTCCTGTAAACGAGGCTTATGTTAAAACTCACACCTAATAGGACATTTTTACTTTCTTTTTGCTCCCTAGCTCACTGTATTTGACAATAAATGGATATACTTATTTTAATGATTTGGTTGTACTATATGTCAACTTTATTTTTCCCAAATCCTTCTTTTAACTGGTGTCACTTTTTTATGGATATAATATGATATTATTTAAAGACTTTTGGCTAGTTCTGACTTGAGAATATTACAGTTCACATGGGTTTTATTAATTGGCTATGCACATGTTGTTAAGAAATGACTGTGAATTACTAGTCCTATCCCCATGCAGAAAACTGCACTTGTAACTGTTTAAAATATTACTTTACAGTACCACATACTTGAAAAGCATGAATCAGTTTTCAGGTATTAAACTTAATTTGAGCTCTGGAAAAACAAAATGTTCATATGTTTAAAAATAAAACCTTAGCATATCATACATTAACTGCCATTCTATTTGGATTAAATATTAAATAATTATTTAATATTAGATAAATATTAAATAAAGAATAAAATACTGGATCTAAGATAATTAATTACAACTTTGGTTGTGATACTGGGTAAGATTGACTTGAAAAACATAAAAGCTTTGTAAGGGGCTATGAAGGAAAAATGTGATTCAGTTTACAACATAAATTCAAACACTTCTGTGAGATAATGACATTATAAACAATATTAAAAGATAAATCAGAAACTGAGAAAAATATTTGAGAGAGATGTCAGGCCAATGTTAAATAGCTGTATTACATTAAGAGTGCATATAAAAATTTTGAAAATAAAATCCAAGAAATAATAATCCAGGAACATGAATATACACTACAAAGAAGACATGTAAATAGGTATTTAGTATGAGAAAAATAGTCCATATTTTATATAAATATATATTATTATAACTCAGTAAGTAACTGCAACAATGAGTGGTACATTTTAGCCTGTAGAATTATCTAAGATTTTAGAAGTAAAAATCATACTAAAAATAATAACTAGTGTTTTATTGATTATCTAACATATAGTAGCCTTTATGTATTTTATAGGATTTTATCCTCTAAATAACATTGTGAGGTAGGTAGTACTAATCTTGTCTGGCAGATGAGGAAATCAATGAACAGAGAAGTTAATTTACTTTCCAAAAATCCTACAATGGGTGTCCAAGTTTATTAGCTATCTCATAAGCATGCAATGAAATGGACACATGAAAATGCAAGTGGTTATGAAAAATATTTTTATCAAGTATATCAAAAGAGCTAAATATTCATTCATATGCTTTGACCCAGTTCTTATATTACCAGAACAACACAGAGAAAATAATCTGAGTATATGCCACAAAAGTATTTGATAATGCTCATCTTTCATTCTTGATAAATAATTTTAGTAAAATGAGAACTTAATATTTCCTTTTAGAAGAATTTTGAGTATTATTTTCTCATGAAGATATGTATTATTTGAAATTACACAGCAGTGTTATGTGTTATATATATATGTATATATATATATGTATATATATGTATGTATATATGTATATGGTACTACATGCTGTATATAGAACTTGTATATTACATGATTTTCTTATATATAAGAAAAATATTTAGTATTCAGGTATATTTAGTATTCAGGTGTACACTTATATATGTTCAGAAAAAATGCTGGGAACTCAATTTGCATAAGTGGAGAAGTACACCTAATTCCTACATGGGGAATTTAAATATTGTAAAGATATCGATTCTTCTCAAATCTTTGACTTTCATGTATGAATGTTATAATACTTCTCTTTTTTATGGGCTGGGAAAAATAGAATTTTAGGCTCTGATGATTCTTAGTAGCTTGTGGTTGAACAAATAAATTTGCCTTTTAACAAGTGCATCTGGTGATTTTGATATGAGTTCTCTGGGCCATAGTTTTAGAAACATTGTACAGTAACTAAAACTTAAATGCAGTTATAGTTAATGCCTATAAACAATTTCTGATGGCAAACTTAACAAAAATAATTCTGTGATTTATCCAGAATAAAACATGAAAATGTTCAGGGAGAAAACCTGAAAAAGATGAAAATTAATTATGGTTGAAGGAAAGGTGGAGAGATTTAAAATTTTTGGACTGTGGTAAACCATGGATAACTAAAACCATAGATAAGGGGAAATTACTGTATAAAGAATGTGTGCTACTGTATAAGGTATGTAGAATTTATTCTTTTTTTTTTTTCAGTACTGTGGACCTAATTGGTGCTAGGCAAGTGCTCTGCCACTGAGTTACACCTATAATCCCTTCTTTAATTCTATCTTTTTTTATTTTCATTTTGAGACAAGGTCTCCCTAAATTGCACCAGCTGCCTCTGGCCGCAACCTTGAAATCCCCCTGCCTCAGCTTTGAGTCACTGGGATTACAGGCATGTGCCATGGCACTCAGCTAGAATTTAAACATTGATATGCATGTACATGTACGTGGATTAAGGAAAATGTAGCTTAATATAAAAACAAGGAGAGTAATAAACAAATGAAAGAGCTATATAAGATAAAATGTATCATATATAACATTCTAGTCCAAGACAAGAGAAAATTTTTCATTTACACTCTGAAGATTTCATGTAGCTTTGTCAGTTTTCCTAATTACTTCAACTGTAGTTTCTCTTTGTCTTATATGGAGAGAAAATGAGGAAGAAAAAGTAAGAGTTGGCCTAACTGAATAAGAGAATAGAAATTAGAAAAAAGGGAGAGAAAGCTGAATATAGACAACAGAGATCTGGAAGTGGAAAAAAGCAGAAGAAGGAAGAATACAGGAGGAGTTCTGTAAATCTGGATGTTTTCCCATACTGAAAGGACAACAAATAAGTCTTTCTATCTCTCTGAGGTCCTAACAGCATTGTAATAATAGGGCTTTTCCAGACATCTTTTTTGTTTGTTTGTTTGTTTGTTTCTTGAGACAGGGACTGGCTGTATAGCTCAGGCTGGCTTGGAGCTCCTTCCTCCTGCCTCAGTCTCCAAGTGTTGGGATAACCAAGATATATTTTAATGACTCTTGTACAGATACACAGCATCATATGTAGGAATTCACCCTTGCTATATCCACACCACAAGCTACATGAACTTACTCTCATCTTCACAAACTGTATCTCACACAACACAAGGTATTCAAGATACATTCACACAAGTATTTCATATTCTTGTATATGGCATCCTCCTGGCCTCGAAATATTTCACAATAAGAAAAAGAGTCAGGGTAGATACTGATCCAATTGGGTATTGAACAAAGGTGAGTCATGTGGGAACCCTTCATGCTCTACTTTTATGAGAGGAATAGATGAGAACTGAGTACATGTCTGATGGCATCAGCAGTGGGGCTTGTGTCTTGTTCCCCATTAGGAGGACAGCCTTGATTGTAATGGGACCTACTCTCCACCATCCACCCTAGATCACCAGGATTAGAGCTGGAAGTCTTCAACATCTCCTAGACCCAAAGCATGCTCAAGGTCATGAAACTATTGATGGGGCTCCTCAAAGCAATATTCTTAGTGCTCTTTCAGCCATTGATTATTCAGTATGCCATCCACAGGGTGAGATGATTGAACAAATGCAAGCTCCAGGAAGCAATAAAGACAAAATGTTGACAGTCAAGGCAGTGGAGAGCAATTTTCAACAGCAGCAAACAGATCAAAGGAAAGTAATGTGGGAGGGCACAGCCTCTGTGATTTCTGTGGAATCAGCCTCATGCTGGAAGGAAAAAATTTGAAGTTACAGTTTTAGGCTGGGATTCTGGAGAAGAGTCGGAATAGAATTTTTGTCTGGGAGTCTAGCAAGGAAAAAAATTAATGTGTAAGAGGGCAAAGAACAAAACTCATCTTTCCCCACACCACGCTCATCACAAACCCCAACAAATATTTCAGAATCCCACATACTAAAGTCCATTAGCAGCTCTCCTCTCTCACCTCAGGGCAGACATGAAACAGAAACAGTGCTTTGGGGGTCATCAGTGGAGGAACCACAGATCTAGTGTGAGGAATAGATTTCTGTTATCTGCAGATCCACACTTGAAGGACAGCACCATTTCTAGCCTGGCTTCTGAGCAATTCCTCCCAACACCTGCACTAGTTATGCTATGAATCTGACTCCATCCTAAGCCTTTCCACATTACATGGCTCAAGGTTATATAAGCTCCAATTCTTCTAGGTCCCACTACTGAACAGAATATTTTCCTTTGAGGAAATACTTAAATTGAGTTCCTGAGAGTTACATAAGCAGGACATTCCCTGGAGCTTTGGGAGTCCTCCATTTTATTACCTTTCTGTCTTTTGCAACACCCTGGGGCACTTTGTGTTATTTTTAATATAACAGACTGAAGTCACCAAAACACACTCACCTCTCTTTCAACCCTTATACAAATGTGCAAAATGGCATTTACAGATATATGCTCAGTCATCTAAGCTTTAATTTTTTCATAAGGTAATTAAATCAAAATGCAAATGAACATACATTGGATCAACTGGGTGTTGACTTTCCAACTAAGTAATGCAACTTTCAGGGATTGTGCTTTCACTTTATCATTGCTTTTGTGCCATGTGACCACCTTAAGTAGGGAAATTTAATTTCATTAACACTGTAGCAATATCAACATGATCACAGTGGTGCTGAATGTGTTGCTGTATTAAAGTTGTACACTTCTACTGGACAAAAAAAATCAAAGTTTTTTTCTTGGGGATAATTCATAGTTGAATGAATTTTTTTTTTTTTGGCGGTACTGGGGGTGAACTCAGGGTCTTGTGTTTGCATGCTTTGCAAGTGGTGGACCACTAAGGTGTGCCCCCAGCCCAATTTTTTTACTTTTTGAGACAAGTTCTTGCTATGTTACACAGACTACCTCTGGTCTCGAACTTGTGATCCTCCTGCCTCTACCTCCTGAGCCGCTGGGATTACAGGTGTGTGCCACCTGTCCTGCGCTGAGTGAAATTTTTAGAATGAAACTTTAATTTCTTGAACCATTAAACTAACACCTTGGTTTGGCCTCATGAAAATGGAACAATTCTTTTAATTCTATTAAGCTGATAAAAAATTCAAAACAAAAATGAGTTTCATATGTTTATGTCATCTTACTAAAAGACATGAGAGAAAAGTGGAGGAACAAGTTGCATTATCAGACTGTGAGGTTCAAAGAAATGCTCTGAATTTGTCAGTGGCAATTCAGTTGCAACAAAACATCATTCATCACATCAATAAATGCTATTAATTTGAGTAGTATTGTTTTACTGGTTTTGTGCCTTTACTCACATTTATCTGTAGTTTTGTTTTGGTTTCACAGAATGTCCAAATCAAATTCATTAAAATGAGTGGATTTTGTTCCATGGTATAAATGTGGCATGATTTATTTAGCCAGATGTATATTAATGGATAATCAGGTTATTCTGAATCGTTAGACATTAAAACTGCCACCCTGAACTCTTTTTTAACATGTATCTTTGTGTCTTTGTCAAAAGCGTTGGAAGGATAATTTTCCTGAGATTAAATCACTTGGTCTAATCATGTCTTCATCTTAAATTTCAATAGCTATTGTCAATTGTCATAAAAAAACATTCATTAATTTATACTCTCATCAAAATTACATGAAAGTCCTTATTTATTTACTGTCATAGTTTGAATTTAATATGTTGCCTAAATTCCATGTGTTTGATTACATGGTCCCCAACTGTTCTGGGAGGTTAGGAATTTGGGGAGGTTAGGAATTTTAGCTTTGTGGAAGCAGGTCCCTGGGTGTGGTCCTTTGGAGATTTTTATGTAGACCCCAGTTCTGGTCACTCACTCTGCTCTTTGCTTCCTAATAACCAAGGTGTGAGGTTAAGTGCTATGGACCATACCATGTTTGTCCTGTGATCGCACCTTCTGCCTCCGTGGACTAAAATCCACTAACTGAAAGCCCTCAATAAATACTTCTTCCCACAGCTTTGCTTCAGTTGGTTCTTCTGTCAGTGATACACCAACTGACTAATAGTTACATCTATACTAACACTTGGTTCTTTGTAACTCTTCAATTTTGCTTGTATCTAATGTAAAATATATCTCATTGTTGTTTTATTAAGTGGTACTTCATTTATACTTGAGGATTAGCATAATTTTATAAGCTTATTGGTCATTTCCACTTCTCTTTTCTATGAAGTGACAATTTGCTTGTTTTCTTTTATTGGACTGTATAGCAGTTTTTTAGTGAGTTATAAATCCTTTCAATATTATGGAAAATGGGCTTTTTGATTTTGCCTTGGGGAAAGGTAATTTTCTACTTTTCCTGTTGAATTTTTAGATTTTTTTCTATTATATGTAATGTTTTATAATTTAAGGCAAATCAGTAAGTCTTCCTTTAAGACTTGAGATTTTTGTGGTAATATTTGAAAAAACTTTATTGTTGAAAGTTATGCTTATGCTTTTTAAAAGACACTCATTTTTTCTTTTTAAGATTTGCATTATTTATTTACATATATGGCTTCACATATCTTTATACATCTAGAATTTATTTTGATGTAAGGAGTAAGGTAGGATCACATTAGGGTTGTTTTCCTCTCAAATGGCTACTTAGTACCAATTATGAAATTTTCCCATCAATATAAAATGTCTGCTATACAAAATAAGAATCTCCTGCTTGAGTTGGTGCATTTTTGTGCTCTTGAGTCTATTCCATTTCTGGCTTTCTATTTCTGCACAAGGACCTCCTTTTATAATTACTATTATTGCTATTTGATACACAGGTGCAAAGAATTAACTAAATATATCCTTCAATTTGAAGCCAGAGTCAGCCTGAGCAATTCAGTGAGACTCTGTCTTAAAACAAAACATGAAAACAGGGCTGGAGTAGAGCTCAAGTGTTGGAGCAATTGCCTAACATGCATAAGGCCCTAGGATTAACTATCAGAATTGAAAACAAAAAATCCTGAACAGTGTCAAACATATCTATTCAAACTGGCACTTATCCATAATCTCAAACCCCTTGCCCTGATTGTAATGATTAGTTAGCATTTACTTTGCTGTTTCCATGTGCAGACATGTCAATCGCATTCATCTAATTATTGATACCTGGACACATCACCTTCCCATTTGGCAAATGAACTTTTTCAAACTCTTGGGGAAGTATGTAGCAGATGTGAGTTTCAACCTGATTATTTTTTCCTGTAGAAATCAAATATTCAAAGCTGGGTGCAGTGGTGCACACCTATAATCCCAGCATCTTGGGAGGTGGAGGCAGGAGGATCACAAGTTCGAGACCAGAGGCAGTCTGCATAACTTAGCTAGACCTTGTCTCAAAAAGTAAAGAAATGGGCTGAAGGTACAGCTCAGTGGTCCAGACTTGCAGAGCATGCAAGCGTGAGACCTTGGGTTCAACCCCTAGTACCGCAAAAAAAAAAAAAAAAAAAAGAAAAAGAAAAAAGAAAGAAAGAAATATTGTCAGTTGTAACAATACAATATTTCCTCAAAGAAGACATTTAAAAACAACTAGTGATAAGCCCTGTAAGCAAGATGGGAGTGCTAACTACATATTATTTTATGTCCTCTGTGTAACCATTTGGGAGCCTTCTGAGAGGAAACCCAGCTCAGGGTCTGCACTAATGATTCAGAACTCCCCTGAGTGCTTTGGCTGCTCCAGACACTGCTTCTAGAATCTCCACTCCCCATTTCACCTCATTTAAATGGAACTACTGTTAAGCACAGTATGCCCTGAAATCACCAATTAAGACCTTTGGGTGCAGCGGGAGGACTTATAAGATGTGAGGATTCCCTGTCTTGCCTTGCCCTTGGTATTGATTTCCAAGCTTTACTGAGCTCTCTTCCTTGATGACAAGATGTTTGCTCTCTCTCTGCTTTGCCCATGCTGCAGTCAACTCACCTGCAGAGCTTTCTGCATTCATAGTGGAGCATATTCACTGGATTTGACATGCTAATTTATCTTCTCATCTTCCAGATGAGAAGATTTTGACAAGATTAGTAGAGGAAGGTAGAAGAGAAGGCATGAGGTGAACCAAAAAGTGACAACCTGGTATATATTGTGAGTGAATGGTTTTACTCTATTTGGCTTAGTTTAAAAATTCAACTAATTTTACAAGATAATCTTATTATTAATCTAAATTTTCTGTGATCCATCTAGCCAAAGTTTTTTCCGCAGTGGATGTACCTTATCCAACCATAATTATAATTGAAATTCTTGGGAACGGGGATTCTTATGCCTCTATTGAGGTGGATTTGCAAGATAGTGAGTATGGAGGATAAAGAAGAGGTGGCTATAAGTAGGAAGGATCTCGGAATCAGAAGAGAGATTTCGTATTGTTTTCCTGGTCCCCTCCATATTTACTTGATTTCTTCTTCCTGAAATATATGTTAGATTAGACAATACATATTTTTTGACCATTCCATATCCTGTGACATTATTTTATACTTAGGGGAATGAGCTGGCAAGTTTCTGTTAAAACTGGAGAAAAGGCAAAAGAAAATGATAGAAAGATTGACAATAAAAAATGATTTTCTAACAGAAGCTTCTTGACTCTGGGGGAAGGTTCACAGTCACCTGGGATAATATTTTCTCCCCTACATTTGCATGGAAACATAGCGTTTTTTATTCTGCCCCTCTTTACAACCCTTGTTTCTCTCTCCCCTCCTGCTTTCCCTTCCCCCTTTCAAATAGTCTTCCTTTTACTGTAAATTCTCATTTGTATATATTTTCTTTTGTTTTTCCATTTAGCTTCTGCATATGACAGAGAGCATGTGGTATTTGCCCTTCTGAGTCCACCTTATTTCACTTGATATAATATCCAGTTTCATTCATTTTGCTGCAAATGACAGAATTTCATTCTTCTTTACAGCTATATAAAATTCCATAGTGTATATTAACCACATTAGCTTTATCACTTCATCTCTTTATGGGCACTTAGGCTAATTCCCTACCTTCCCTATTGTGAACTGTGCTGCCATGAACATGGATGTGCAAGTGTCTCTTTCGTATGACAATTGCATTTTTAAAGACAGAGAGGTTTTAGTGCTGCCTTCTAACACATTCTCAGGGTCAGTAACAGCTCCTATCAACTGACAAGTCATAGTCATATTCATTTGTGACTCACAATCATCTCTCTCTCCTTTTATTTTGGCTTAGGTCAAATCCATTTAACAAGTATGCTGTTGTTGTTGTTGTTGGGTGCCATTGAGTCGGTATCTGACTCATAGCGACCCTACATACAACAGGGGAAACACTGTTGTCAGTGCTTTTCTGCTGTTCATAGGGTTTTCAATGGCAGACTGATTTTTGGGAGTGGGTTACCGGGTCCGTCTCCCAAGCCTACAGCACCTGGTGTCCCCAGGTGGTTCCCATCCAAGAACTAACCAGACCCTGCTTAGCTTCCAAGATCTGATGGTATCAGATGCCACAGGGCTATGGCTACAGGCTAACAAGTGTGTGGGGGTGTTTATTATGTATTGTGATTGATCTTCTTTGGGGCAAATGAAGATGATTCAGATGTTATCCTTACCCTTGAACATCTTATGGTCAGAGAAAGAACATAGATTTTGTTAAGGACTATTATGTAACTAAGTACATAATACTTTAGGCATAGTTGTGTATATAAGGTAGACTGGGTATTTTTGTGTGTAATTGTGTGTTCATGTCTTTGTGTGTTGGGGATTAGAATGGGGACTAGGGAAAATGTGGGAGAAATCTCAGCAAGAGAGAAAAAGAGAGGGAAATTCAAGGCTAACCAGCAGTGGATAAAGGAGGAAAGGTTAAAAATTGGGCTTTTGTCATATAAGAAATGCATGGCTCATACCAAGCTCTTTGCTTATATATAGACTGGGGTTTTGTTCAGTTGATATAGCGTGGTTGTGCACTGTCTGAGGACCTAGGTTTGATCCTCAGCACCACCAATATGGGAGAAGAATGTGACAATCCACTCCTGAAGCAATCCCCAAACAATCAGCCATTGAAAGCACTATAATAGTCACTATGAGTTGGAACCAACTCCACAGCACCTAAGAACACCAACAAATTTGTCTACAGCCATAGCACCCTAGGATCTGATCCCACTTGATCTCAGAAACTAAGCAGGGTTGCCCTGGTTAGTCCTTAGATGGGAGACCACGTGGGAATACGATTCTGAGGCCAGGGAGAAGGACCTGGAAATCCACTCCTGAAACAATCCCCCATTGAAATTCTATGAATAGCAGTGAAGCACTGACATAGTGCTGGCATGGCACAGTGTCAGAGGGTGTTTTGTTCTGTCATACATATGGTCAAAGAATCAGGCCCAATGAGAAGGCACCTAACAACAACACCACCACCGACTGAACAAGCAGTGAAGCATCAAAGGTCAGTAAGAAATGCAATGAAACCTTCCGCCTGACGCCAGATCCCATCTTCAGTCTTAAGATCAATTGTGAGTTTAAATATTTTGTCACTTTGACTCACAGACCCATTCATTTGCTAAGACACTGTTACTAGGTTATGTAGAGTATAATATTACCTATTTATTTACTTATTCATTTATCAAAATTCCTACAGTCCAGAACTTTTTAATCTGGAATTCACTGTTCTTCCATTTGGATGTGAAATATGACTTCTATATTTTTACTTTCCTCTAACTGAAATTTGGCATTTGCTTCTAGTTTCAGTATAGTTAACCAACACATACTAGTATGAGAGGTATCTATGACTTTGTCTACAACAGAAATAAGAAGCATTTTTATGTCATATTGCAGTTATTGAAGATATCTCCAAATATTTTAGTTTAAAATTATTTTGAAATGAAGGTGATATTAACCCTGCACTAGATTTAAACAATTTAATGTGTTAATAAAAACATAATATCCTTAGTCTTGTGGGTTAGTAGACCACATATATTGCAGTTACAGATTTGTCTTCTAACACCGACTTAGTAACTGTATTTTGATATAACTGGTTTTGTTGGTAATCATTTACATATCTATTTTGGTGCATTTAAAACATTATTTTGAGAATCTTTTGCCAGATAGATAATGGCAAAAGATTCTCAAAATAATGTTTTATAGCCTAATCTTGCATAGGACCTTAAACTTTATACATTAAATTTTCCTTCTCTTTGAGAAAGATCTATGAATTTTTCTTATTACTCCCCAATTCTTTCAAATCTCTGTGGAGGTATTGATAGGCCTTCCAAACAGCACTGCTAACTATATGGTTGAGCTGAGTGGGAAACTTAGGAAGCTGATGGCTTAGCAAGAAAATTCCACTGTAATGGTGCATTGCCTATTTTGGAAATTAATTCACAGTTGAGAACTTCAGCTGAAGCTTCAGATTTGATTGCCAAGTGGTATCCAGAGTTATATTTTCTCTACGAAACATGTAAATTCTAAAAGGCATTTTGACTTTTTGAATTTTTATACCTTTGTAACTTTTTTTTTTGGTAGCACTGGTGTTTGCACCCAGAGCCTCATGAATGCTAGGCAAATGCTCTACTACTGAGCTGCATCCCAAGCACCTGTGTTATATTTTATTTTGGGACACTGTTTCACTAAGTTGTACAGGCTACCTCTAGCCTTGAACTCTAGCCTTCCAAGTTGGTGGTATTACACACATGTACCATCGTGCATGGTGGTGACTGTACTTTCAGGGAAGAAGCAATAAGATCAACTGGATGTCAAAAATATTTTGAAAAAAAATCAACACAATAATGAAATGGAGGAAATGTGACAAAGGCAAGATAAGATTCAGAGAATATAACTGATAATAAATTGAAATTACATAATGTGCCTTTACAGATTAATCCAATCTGTATTCCTTACTTTAATCATTAGAAATGTGACATTCAGAATAAAGAAGATGATGACTCTTTTGATGTACTCTACATCTGACAAATGATACCAACAACAAATGCACCATTTTATAAAGTATTATTCTGCATCACTGAAAATGTTCCAACTAAAGCAGCATAATCATCTTCTAAAGATCTTATAAAGGGGATTTTTGAAATGGTTCATAATGATGGGATCTGTTCTTATGCCCTGCAACTCTCCTGAAAGCCTGTAGAAAATGAAGTGATTTTATAAGTTATTCACACCTGTGTTTATCATATAGTAACTTCTTGCTGAAAAGGAAGACAAATGATGGGACAGGCAAATGAGACACAGGTGACAGAATTCCTCCTTCTGGGACTCTCTGATAACCTATACACCCAGCAGCTGCTATTCATCTTATTCCTGGGTGTGTATCTGGCCACTGTGTTTGGAAATCTTCTTCTCATGTCCCTTGTCCAGGTTGACTCCCGGCTTCACACACCCATGTACTTTTTTCTTTGCAACTTATCCCTGGCTGACCTCTGCTTCTCTACCAACATAGTTCCTCAGGCCCTAGTGCACCTGCTTTCCAGGAAGAAGGTCATCTCATTCACACGTTGTTCAGTTCAGCTTCTGCTTTTCCTGCTTTTTGGATGTACACAGTGTGCCCTCCTGGCAGTGATGTCCTATGATCGGTGTGTGGCAATCTGCAACCCTTTGCATTACTCTAGCATCATGACCTGGAGGCTATGTGCCCAGCTGGCCACAGGATCATGGACCACTGGAATTTTTGTGTCTGTGGTGGACACCACATTCACACTGAGGCTACCTTACCGAGGTAGCAATAGTATTGCTCATTTCTTTTGTGAGGCCCCTGCCCTGTTGATCCTGGCATCTGCAGACACTCGCACTTCAGAGATGGCCATTTTCCTCATGGGGGTTGTGATTCTCCTCATACCTGTTTCCCTAGTTCTTGTGTCCTATGGCCTCATCATAGTGACTGTGATCAGGATGAAGTCAGCTGCAGGGAGACTCAAAGCATTTTCTACCTGTGGCTCCCACCTCATAGTTGTTATCCTTTTTTATGGGGCAGGAATCATCACCTACATGACACCCAAGTCTTCCAAAGAGCAGAAGAAACTGGTGTCTGTTTTCTACGCAGTGGTGACTCCAATGCTTAATCCCCTAATCTACAGCCTGAGGAACAAGAATATACAGGAAGCCCTGAGGAAAGTAGCCTCAAGGAAGTTCCCATGCAGGCTTGGAATCACCTATTAACTCAGAGAACCTTTTGACTTCCTACGTGTAGGACTTGCAAGGTAGCCCTCCTCCTAGTGAATCTAACATTTGCAAGAGTCTTCTTATTGTTTTTTTTTCCATGGAGGCACTCTCTGTCCTTTTTCACCCACTTCATTTATAGAAGGAGAAAGATAGAAATTCATGGAGCAATACTAGGGGGAGGTTCTGCTTCATTCTGGTTCATCCTTTGACACCTCAGAGTCAGGAAATCCCCTGAGAAACATGCACATTTTCAAACCATATAAAATATGTCTTTTTAATCACAATATATATTATCATGTGTTCCCCATCCTAATCCAAGTTATTTATTTTTTGACATTTCTGAATTTTCTTTACATCATCAAACAAATATTTAACAAACATTGCTCAATCACTTACCATGAGCAAGGTCCTACATGTATGTGTGTGCATGTATGTGTACCCATATCACTGTTTGAGGTGGGTAATGGAGACCATGGGTACCATGAAGCAGAATATATGAACTCTAATGTCCTTTTCATCCCCTGTTAAAGACATGAGAATCATATCTATTGGGATACACCTTCAAATATGTGAATATGGTCTTGGAAAATGATAAGAAATTATGACATATCCCAGGCCTAGCAAGAGTGAGAAAGTGTAATCAATCCTAGGCTAAAGAACCAAGAGGAAGGAAATAGGACCCAGAGAAGTCAGCTGTATGTAAAGGGCCTCAGACAGTTGGTTATAGAGAGGTGAGGAAGCCCTTGGAAGTCATATTTCAAGCTCATTCAACACTGACCTCCTGATTCTTTGCTATCTTTTTCCATTTAGAAGCCAGAGAACAGGGGGCAGGGAGTTAGGCAATCCATAAAAGACAGCAACACTCTGAAGCACATAACAAGGTGAGGAAGGATAGAGGATGCATTTGAAATGACCAAAATAAAGTGAAGCACTTTCTCTTGCTCTTAGCCTCCACTTGTTCTTTGTCCAATGATTAATTCATGTTCCTAATACAGGGAGCCTGTAGCTGTATCCCTGTGCCATCTGACCCCATTGCATCTCTGAAGCTAAGCAGGGTCAGACCTGGTTAGTACTTGGATGGGAGACCGCCTGGGAACACCAGGTGCTGTAGGCTTGGAGGAGGGACCTGATACCTACTCCCCAAAATTAATCCACCATTGAAAACCCTATGAACAGCAGAGAAGCACTGACAATCACGTTTCACGTGTTGTACATAGGGTTGCTGTGAGTCAGATACCAACTTGAGTGCACCTAACAACAACAACAATACAGGGAACATATTAATTTCCATTAATAACTTTATCCTAGCAGTATGACACAAAGTAGGTCACATTTCTACCTGATGCCATAAAAAATAGTTTCTACCAGGATTATTTATACAAAGAAATTGGGAGGCGAAATGGTGAAAAAATCCAAGTAATTAGCAGGAAACAGAGCTACTACAGTTCCTGATCCTGGTCACTAGAACTAAATGGATAATTATAACTTTCCCTTTTTGTTCTTCTGTGAATTTCTTGATTCTGCCTTAGCCTGGGCTTGCTAACATTTGTTATCTGGTATGGGAGTGTGATAAGATAGCCCAGAGAATCTACTTTGTTCCAAATCCAATCTTCCTTACCCCAAGTGTATTTCAACAACCCCATTTGTACTTGGAAATAAGATCTATCTCTCCAGGCAATATCATGACTTTACCTTTGTCTGCTTCTGGTTCAGTTCTATAAGAACCCTGATACATGTGAGCACTTGGTTTCAAAATTCATTAGCACTCTGAGTGGTTCAGGAAGATGATAAGGGCATTTTGGGGGTGCAGGGGCTGCTAGTTGGGATTCTAAATCAGTAAAGCCCAAGAATGTGGAGATGAGTAGCAGAAATTCCTCATTGAGTTACTCAGTTTAGCAATATAAGCAGCCACAGCAACTTACTCCTAGATTTGTTAACCTTTGCATTATGGCAAGCGTGGAGACAGCATCATATATTGGCCACAGTTATAAAGCATATGCTGCATTTTATAAGACAGCACGTTAATCTCTCATAGGTTGTCTCTTGGCTCATGCTGTAACTGGGACTTTAACAGGCCATTCTGCCATTCTGTCAATCAGTTGCTCCTGGACACTGGACTATATGATGAGATAAGTTAATTCACTGGACATGAACCTACTGCATTTCCTTTTATCAACATACAGAAAGGAGAAACACTATGAGTTCATTCATGTATTTTTAAATAACTGACCTCTCAATGATGGGAATCTCCCTGTGCAATCAACTTACCACTAGGAATTAACTCTTTATCTTGACATATTGTGCAATGGGGGTGGCTCATTTTTATCAAATGTAAACAATGGTGTAACCACTACCACACATGATATAAAAGACTTTCATCCCTATGACAGGTCCATGATGCTCCCTTTCAGTCAATGTATTCCTCCTTGTAATCTCTGGCAACCATTGATCTGCTTTCTGTTACTATACATTTACTTTTTGTAAAATTTCATATAAATGTGCCTAAAATGTGTAGATTCTTCTTAGTCTGGATTTTACATAAAATAATGTTCTTGAGGCATGTTCATTTTCTTGTATCTATCAATGTTGTTAGTGTCGGGTGCCATCCAGTATGATCTATTTCATAGGGACCCTATGTACAACAGAACAAAATACTACCCAACACTGTGCCATGCACATGATCAATCTTTATCTGTTTGAGCCCAATGTTGTAGTCACTATGCTTCTTTCATTCTGAATCATGCCACATAAGCAAAAGAATGTACCAGGGGCTTTCTGCCATTCCCATCATTATGGTCGACTCTACTTTGAGGATGCAACTCTCCCCTGGCTGTTTCTTGAATGCCTCGGGAGCTCATTTTCCAGCACTATACCTGACAGTGTTTCTCTGCTATTCATAGGGTTTTCAGTTGCTAATTGTTTCAGGAGTGGGCTGTCAGGTCCTTCTCCCTAGTCTGTCTTAGTCTGGAAGCTCAGCCCAAACCTGTCCACCATGGGTGGCCCTGCTGGTATCTGAAATACCAGTGGCATAGCTTTCAGCATCATGGCAATACACAAGCCCCCACAGCATTACAAGGTGACACATAACTTCTCTTTTATTGCTAAGTCACATTCCATTACCTGCCCTTATCTCAATTTGTGTATCCCTTTACCAGTAAATGAACATTCAAGTTGTTTCTAGTGTTTGGCTACTATAAATAAAGCTGCTATGAACATTCAATAAATTTCATATATTGATTTGTATCTTGCAACCTTGCTAAAGTCATTCATTAGTTCTAGAGGCTTTTAAAAACGTTAGTTCTGTTTGATTTTCTACAAGAGTTATCATATCATCTGTGAATTAAAACCATTTTAAGTTTTTAAATCAATTATGATTTTTTGTTTGTTTCTTCTTGCCTTTTTGCATTTGTTACAACTTCTTAGAACAAAAGAGGAATGGACTTCCTTGTCTTGTCTTTGCTTTTAGGGGGATGGAATCCAGTCTTTTACCTTTAACTGTATTAGTGGTTGGTTTTTATAGATGTCTTTCCTCAGACTGAGGTCATCTCCATTTAGTCCTATTTTACTGAGAGGTTTTCTTTTTTTTTTTTTGTTGTTGTTGTTGTTGTTTTGCGGTAATGGGGGTCGAACACTGGGCCTCACACCTGGATGCTCTGCAAGTGCTGGACCACTGGGCTGCACCCTTAGCCCATTTTTTTACTTTTTGATACAGGGTCTCACTAAGTTACACAGACTGCCTCTGGTCTCAAACTTGCAATCCTCCTGCCTCTGCCTCCCGAGCCACTGGGATTACAGGCATGTGCCACTGGGCCTGGTTGAGGTTCTTTTTTATTTTATTTATTTATTTTTAAATCAGGAATAATCCTGAATTTTATTTTTAAAAAATTGGGGCTAAGCAACAGGATAGTCCTGCCTGGAGTGGGTCAGTGGAAGCCCACTGGCTGCCCTGTGTGGAACAGAGTACCTGTGACTTCTTACCTGGCCACTGAGTGGAGCCACTGGGTTGGACTCACAAATCTGTGGCTATAACCCCAGTGCCCTGCTCTTCTGCCTGGCCTGTTCCACTGCTGTTACAGGTGCTCCCATCAGGGATGGGGCTGGTAGGGTAAGGGAGAACAAGACTCAGGAACCAGTTAGGGACAAACAGTGGAACTGAAGGGCCTGGGCCAGCACCAGGAGCTGCCAGTACAGGTTGACCTGCATAGGGTAGGGGACACCGAGGAGTTCACCAGTGAGTCAGTGCTGCACAACCACTCGGAGTTCTTGGAGGAGAATATCTTGCTGCTACCAAAGCATTTGAATTGTTTGAGAAGAGATGCTGGATTGTTAAATCAGTGGCAAGAACTCAAAAACCAGATAGGTGGCTTGAGACTGATTGTATAAAAGTCAAGGGAAAAGCACCTGAAGACAGTCAGCCTGGCTCAAATGATGGGACTCCAGGATCCCTGTGCAATTCCTCTAAATCGATATTCAGTGACCATCTATCAAGTTGTCACTCCAGGCTCTGGTTGTGCAGCCTCTTGGAGGCAACCTTAACTTTTCAGATGGCTGTTCCAAATCTGCAGACATGAACCCCAACTACTAGTGTGACCTGATGTCTGAGAACAGGAATGATGTGTGGAATATTCCTATCTTAGTCCACTTAATGCTGTGGCTGCCTGGAGCCCAACGTTTCTCCTTCGTCTGAGGAGCAACGCTCTGAAGGACGAGGCGAGGCCTGGGAACCATGCCAGCAATGTTTGTATCAGATTTGAACAAGATGCCACCAAAACAGACAATTCCTTACTGCCTCCATGCTCTCTGTTGTCTGCTTCCCATCGTTTATCCAGTAAGAAAATAGATGGCTACATTCTGAGTTTGGTCCAGAAAAAGAACCCACCCTGTAAGGATCCATGGAACCAGAATAGTGTGAATGCTGACCCCACAAATGGGCTTCGGAGGAATGGACGCACATGTGCCAGGGAGACTGTTGGGGTCTCACAGGACAACGCTGCCAACTTCTTCAAAACATGGGCTATTGTCCCTACAGAAGAATCAAAGGAAGAACAGCTGGAAAGCCAGAGTTTTCCCCCACTCCATGTATACTCACTAGCCTTGGAACTCCAAAGTAAGCACTTGCTCCTAAATGTGATGCTGGCCTCACACAAGCATATATGGGATGCCACCACTGGGACAGGGGAATCTCTTAAAGAAAACAGACTGTGGGTGCTTCTCTGAAAGACAGCCCTCTCTCCTCACCCTAGAGAACAAAATTGATCAGCTCCTGAAAAAAATGCTGTAGAAGAAGCCTCCTGGCTGGCCCTCTGCATGCTCCTACTCTGCTGCTGCTTGGAGCATTCAGTGACTAAGGTCGCTATGAGTGGAATAATGACTCCCTGGCACCTAACACCACCACACTGATTCAGTGTCACCTCTGCCAGCTCTTCTACCACTGCTTTTAGGTTCTCCTTTTATTCACTCTGGCATGCAGTATTATAGGAACTTGCTTCCAGGTAATTCTCTGGAAACCCTTCTTGCCTTGTATGGACCTGACAGCAGCTCTGATTAAGTCACTTTGCTGCTTAACAGTTTTCAGTTACTCTCTATTGCCCTGGAGATGAAGGCCTATAACAAAGCCTTTTTATCTGATCTCTGCTTAATTTTCCAACTTCAAATCTCACCAGGATGATGGTTTACTAACACTACTTTACCAGAATGTTTGCTTTAGAATTTTTATGAAATATGTTGTTGTTTTTGTTAGGTGCCGACGAGTCCTGTCTGACTCATAGCAACCCTCATAGGGTTTTCAATGGCAGATTGTTTCGGGATTGCCTTGGGAGTGGGTTGCCACATCCTTCTCCCATTTTTGCAGTGCTGGGAATCAAACTTGGGACCTCAGAGACTGCATAGCAGTGCTCTACCAACTGAGCTAACCCAGCCCTTTGTGAAATATAGAACTATAGTAATATCAAAAATTATAATTATGAAAATAAGAATTCAACTTTGTATAGTTTTATAATTCTACATTTATTTCCATCTTTCTTAGTAGACAATAATTTAAAATGGTCCTAAAAGTGCTTTGTTATAAGCATTTGTTAGAGTGAAAATACTTTCTGCTTCTTGCACACATGTTCTCTTACTCTTTTACATTTGTGTATGCAGCTCTCTTCTTTTGGAAACCTCTCCCCACAACTACTGATAATTTTCATCTTATAAATTTCATCTTGTAATTTTCATCTTGTAAATCTCAGGTGAAACATAACTTTCTTAGTGAAGTTTCCCTTCCCTTTCTTGGCAGAAACAAGGAATTATTTATTTTCTTATAATATATTTTTATAACCTCTACTACAGCATTTTATAATTGTGTATGTGTGCATTTGTGGATGTTACCTTAATTGTTAAAGTGAAGGCAACTCAATTTGGTTGTATCTTTTGTATTTGGCACAGTGCTTCACTTCAAAAGCTCAGTATTTAGTGGAGCCCAGGGTTTAATTAATTCTACAGTAGTTTGATGACTCAGGATGCGTAGCTGAGCCAACAGATCAGATGCAGAGTGATTTCTAAATGCATGCTCTGTGAAGTTTGGTATTCCAAGGCATACTTTTTTAAATTTTTTACTGGGTTTTAAGAAAATATTTTTAAATCTTTGTCTATCACAATAACTTTGCATCACTCAGCAAGGTATGGATGTCCACTCTTCTCAAACAGCAAATCAAATGTTCCTCGAACAGAACCAAGACCCTGAGGTACACCACGTAAACCATATTCCAAAATGTATTGGCACCTGTTCCTTAACCTATATTTTTAGGAAAAATCCATTTTCATCTTAAATTACTTGAGACACAGTTAAAGTATAAAAAATACCATTACATATACTGTCATCTGGAGCAAATCTCTTTGATGTGGCAACAACAGTCTTATGAAAGAGGTCATGAAATGCCTTCATGAAATGCAAACAAACCATATCAACATTCATTCTGTCACCTGTGATGTCAATTTCCATATAGAGCCATTTTTTGGTTATCTCTATTCCTCAAATTGGTATTATTAATTATTTTTTCTCTGCATTCATCATAACACTTAAAATGTCCTTGTTATAGCAATGGTTTATATCATAATTATTTTTACAAATAAGTCCTGTCCTGCAGCACACAAACCAAATCATATTCATGATCATCTCTCTCCTACATTGTATGGTACCTACTATAAAAAATACATGATTATAGAATTACTAAATAACATATATTTTAGTGTCATTACTTAATTGGCCTAACTTTCTAATATTGATCTTAATAAATTAGTTAAGTTCTTTGTCATGAAATTCTTAGAGAATCCATGATAGATTAATGTATTTATTATACTTTAAGGGCTTTTAACAAAGCCCTTTTAGCAAAATTTTAAATTATTATCTGCTAGGAAAGATGGAAATAAATGTAGAATTATAAATCTATACAAATTTGAATTCTTATTTTCATAATTATAATTTTGATATTACTATAGTTTCTATATTTCATAAAAAAAGCAAACCTTCTGGTAAAGTATTGTTGGTTAAATATTCAAAGTGTGTTTAAAAATACAGTGAATGTTTAAATTTAAAAAAATTACTGGGCATATTGGTGCATACCTGTAATCCCAGCAGTGGAGAGGCTGAGGCAGGAGGATTGATGCAAGTTTAAGGCCAACCTAGCCTACATGACCAGTTCCAGGCCAGCCTGGGCTAAGCAGTGATACTCTATCTCAAACAAAACAAAAAACAAAACAAAACAAAATTACTGAGGGGGAGTAATAGTAATGTGTCTTTTACTGTAGCTTTTAGAAAAAAATTAAATTTAATTTTTGATCACCCTTTCTAAAATAACCCAAAGAACTGTAGCCAAGATCTACGATATTTGAAGACAGAAGAACATTGTAAGCACAGCATACTTTGAAAATTTCCTAAGGACACTTAAGAGGATGACTGTAGTAAAACACTGGTCAATAAGTGACAAGAGCCTAGGAAGGAAAGGTTTTCGGGTCCAAAATCCAGAAGTTATCAAATATTATCACTTCATGATCAGTTAATAAAATTGAAGGAACTTACATGGGACTAATAGCAGTTTTAAAACTTTGAAAGCTGGGGTGCTGTTCTCTTTCTTTGCATGCTTTCCAGGGATGGCAATAATTATACCCAATAAGCATTTGAACTTCAGGGAGGGACAGTGACTCAGAGCTCCACTTGCTTGGCTTTCGTTTTTCTCCTTTCCCTGAAATGGCTCCGTCATTTATTGTGCAAGAAACACTATGTGAAAACCTGATATAGGACTTTCCATCAGCCTCCATTCCACAGTTGTAATTCTGTGTTTTTCCTTCATTCATTTTGATCCCTCTCTAATATTCCCCTTCGTATTTCCTTCTTTTGAATTATCCTTCTCTTTCTCTTCCATAACTTCACCTTTCTCTTCTGTTTTTATTTTCTATGTCTTCCCTACTAAGCAAGGAAAGGATAGTAGAGGAGAAGTTGCTAAAAAGATGTTGAAGAATTGTCCTTTGAATAACTGTCTGTGTGTAGTATAATTCAGGAACTGATTTCCTTCCAGTCTTGCACAGCACAGAAACAGACCCTAGTGGAATGGAAAGTTGCGAGGAAACTTAGTTGAGGTTGCCTAGTCAGCTAAATCTCTCTGAGCCCAAAATGTCTCCTTTCAGGGCTAACATCTTGGATATTCTATGTATTATTTCAATAAAGAATAACTAGTGTCATAGTGAAGATACTTTGTGAAACTATCACAGGAGAGATGGGTTGTGACCACATAATTATGGCAAGAATATTGGTTACCTAAATTCAGAGTTAAAGTTCTGGTTATTATTATTAGTTTAGTTGTGGTATACTTAGTTACTGACATAACTTTTGCTAAGTTATGGTTTTCTCAATTGTAATGCTATAACAAATGCCCTACTTACCTGACAGGGTAATTGTGAGAGTGAAATGAGATAATATAAATGAGAACATTCTGACCATTTTAAAGCAGAGTGCCTCTATTATTTTGGTTTCTACCCTTTCCCAGCATCCCTAATTAGTCAAGTCCTATCAAACCCCATGTCCTTTGCATGAGACCTCTAAACTCTTTTCGGTGCCTTAGAAAGAAATATATCAAAGAAGACACACTTTTAGTGGTAAACTGTCCACTTTACAAGAGTTTCCACATCTATGGCCCACCCTCTCAAGCTTTACTCACCTCTTGTGAATGACATCTGTATAAATTGCAGAAAAGCCCTGCTCTGTGGAAGTCACTGTAGAGTAGCCTTAGGCTATTTCTGAGTAATGACTACAGTGCAGTCCTAAATTATGGCTTTGTCTGTGCAAGTCATTTGAGAAAAGCCCTGGATTGTGTCTGTGTCAGTCATTCCAAAGACATTCTGGGCTGTGCTTATCTTGGCCCACATGGCAAGTAGACTCTATCTTGTGCCTTTGTCAAATTCTCTAAGAAGCTTTGCACAGTGCTGGTCAGTCACCCCAAGTAAATCCTGGGGGATATCTGGGTCAGTCTCTGTAAAGAGGCTTTGAGCTATGCAGTGATTGTCATTGAATAGATGTTCTGGGATGACCCTTTGTCAGTCACTCTAGAGGATTCCAGACTGGGTTTCAGGGCTATTTAATTTCCCACTGTTTACCGTAGGGAAGTGATTTCCCCCAGGGCTTCCTTTTCCTTAGGTGGCTTTATAGATTTACTTTATGATAGGTGTGAGTTTTGGGGAACCTCTAGGGATGCAAAAATTCATGAAGATGCATCAATTCTATAATTGGAGAAAGGTCTTTATTACAGCTCCAACTTTTCCTACAGTTATTATGCTACCAGAGCAAAGGAACAAAACCCATTTCTCTGTTTACCCTCCAAGGGTAAAAATATTTCCTCTCATTTTTGATTCTACCTGGGCTGGTTCTCAAGAGTGTATCTGATCTTAAATTGGGAGAAATCTGCAGGCATATGGAAGAGAATCCATTAATCATTGTCTAAAACAAGTGTAAAATATTAACAAAAAACATAATGAGTTGGGAGTGGGTATTAACTCTAGGTTTCGATGAGGAAGGGGAAGTATGGCCAATCTCAACATTCTAGCCCTTATGGAACAGCAAATAAGGTCAAAAGCATAAGGTAAAGTGAGTACTTTGGGAAAAAAAAATTTCCCCAAGTGATAAGGACTTCATCCAGAGGCTCACATGGATATCCAAACATATCTCACAATGCTTTTTAAATAGATATTTGATTGCATATATCTCAATAAAAGCAGTAACCATATCTCAATTTTGCATTATTAGTTGCTTGGTATCTCACACAGTGCTTGCATATATGTTTTGTACATTTTCTACATGGCACATGTAATAGACTGACTTTTTGTCTCATGCCTACCTATATAACTCGATACTCTGTTTTGATTAAAATGTCAGGTTCATCTTGTATTTTCTTCTACAGAAATATTCTACCTTCTCAACACAAGTGATAATAAGGAGGTGACTCCAGGGATGAAAAGAATAGCTATTTATTATTCTGTCTTGTCTATACTCTAAATCTTTGTTAGCTCCTATGCTTAGCTGGGATTACAGCTAAAGATCATGTGAGAGTAGGTATGGCTTCTTGGCTCTTTTCTCATTCTTCGTTCTCTTCTTCTTCCTCTCCTTTAGTCTCACTCTAGCATCTGCAGGAAGAGAAACTATAGCAAGGTGCATAAGGTCCACTTTGAATATTTGTCATGTATTCAATAAATATTTATTGGGGGCCTAACATGTACCAGGCACTCATGATTTAGTAGTGCTTGCCACTTGCCTAATGGAATATAAAGCTTGGAAGGAAAAAAAAAATCAAAGAATCATAAAAAAGTGAAGTCACAGCTGTGGTGAACATATAAGTAGAAGAAAATGATATAGCTGCAAAAATAGCACCACAACTTCTCTTTTCCCTGGACATAAACTATGTCCATGAAGGATTTAGATAAAAATTTAATAAGGTTCTTATGAGCAGCAACCCTAAAGCTTCAGACATGTTTTTGGATAGCCAATATAGAAGGGTGTAAGAGGTAAATAATTAATTATGAGTTATTTCCTCAGTCCCATCAATCCGAAAGGGGAATTCTATTTAAGCCAGAGATGAAGAAAAAGAATTACCACTGCTGTACATAATGATGAGTCGTTGTGCATCCATTATGAAAAGTGAAGATTCCTTGAAAATGATGAATCCACCAAGAAAGTACTTATTCCTACTTATGTGTTACACCCTATTTTTTTTCTGAAGATTAGCACATATACTTAAGAGATGAATCTGAATATTTGTGTTTGATTCAAATTAGTTACAGTATGATTCAGAGAAAAATAGATGTATCATTAACTCACTCTGCTGGGTGGGTATTAAATGTGGAGAAGTTACCACACAAAACCATGTTCTAGATTTAAGGTTTCTGTGATGATTTTTTCAATGATCATTCTTTAATGTTCTGGTGAAAGACTAGGTTTTCTTGACATAAATGCTCAGATGATAAATGGAGGATTGTAGGTGCCACCTTGCTATGGTTTCTTCTCGGTCATATTTGTTAGATTTTATAGACTGTATATATCCTTCCTTGGGGCTGGGATTTAGCTCAGTCAGTAGAGTGACTCTCTGCAGTTTTTAAGGTCCTGAGTTCGATTCCCAGCACTGCAAAAAAGAGAGAAGGATGTGGCAATCCACTCCCAAGGCAATCCTGAGACAATCAGCCATTGAAAACCCTATAAGCATTGCTATGAGTCAGACACAACTCGACGGCACCTAACAACAACAACTAACATATCCTTCCTTAGCATCTTCAAGCTTTACTTTAAAAAATTATCAAAACAAGAAACCCATCTATCACCTTCAAGTTTCCTGTGTCCAATATGTGCATTTGTGTGTGTGTGTGTGTGTGTGTGTGTGTGTGTGTGTGTGTGTGTAAGAATACTTGTTACAAGCTTTACTTGCAGGCTTTCTAAGAACTTGCACCTGAGACCTTGAGAATAATGCCTGTGGATCCTGAGAAACCCCGCTATGACCAAGATGCTTAGAAGTTTGACTTCTTTTTCCTCACCTCACAGACTTTCAAAAGCCAATGGATGACTGGAATGTGAATACAAAAACCTCCTTCCTATGATCTAATACAAAAGAACGTCTAAGGTTTATTTATGCTCTGATATATCCTGCTGGATCAGATTGAGTCTGGGATTTCACCTGATATTTTAACTATGCTTAGCTTTGTCTCCATTCCCACTCTGCTTTCCCCACTCAATTTTTGGATTATCCTCAATAAATCAAATTTTCCTGATTTCTTGGCTCCATATCTGGGTCTGAAAGAACGTGGTCTGTGCTAAAAGCCTTTGGTCCCAAAGAAAGTCCAATTCCTGTTGGTTGGGGGTAGATGTTCCTAAATGATGGAAAGGGGTTCAGAACACAGAGGTATGAAGGAAAAATCTTTAGGCTTCACCTTCTTTGAAAGAAAATCTCTTCCCCATCTTTGATGGGTCTCCTACAGACTTTCAGAATATCTATGTTCTGCCACAGGAATTGGTCTTACTCTAGGATCAGCCCTCTTCTCTTGAGCAGAGCATTTCCCCACATGGAATCTACCATCAAGTCCTATCAATTCCTCCTCCAAAAATTATTTAGAATTAATTCCTTCTCATGCCATTCTCCTCCAGACTACTACTGTTTCTCTTCTGGCATATGCATTCATTCATTCATTTTTATATACTACTGAAAATGGTAGGATTTTTATTGTGATGTGAAAGACTTTCTTGGGCAAGATGAACCAGAATAGATCAGGAGATAATATTCAACATTGAGTTACATGCCCTTAGATTGTCACATCAGATTGGGGTACCCCTCACTTCATGTTGCTTTTGACCCCTGGCAAGTGGCATTGCCCTTCTAAGGAATGCCTAACTAGTTCAAACTATCACATTTGCATTATCTCAGCATCAGACATTGTTGTTCTAATGAAAGCATTATTGGCATTTTCATTCTACTCAGTATTGTGCATGTTAAATATCTATGGTGGCAAATTTCAGCCTCACTGAGCTGCCTGCCTGGGCAATCTATGTTGTCTCTCTAGGTACCAGCTGTGGTTTGTAGTAATGCTCTGGGTTCAAGGTTGCATATCTTTTGAGTCTGACCCTAACTCTTACTCTATTCCTCATAATATTTATTCTGTAGAATTTTGCATAACATAGAGCTTGCAGGGATTTCTTTGTCATATTAAAACAGAAACAATTGTGCAGTTATAATTTTCAGAGAGTTACAGGTACTCTGATGGAAAACAAATATATAAAATAAGCACACAAAATTACACACAAAATTTAAATTATCTGTTGATAAACTGGGAATGGAAGCCCATATGAGTAATGTATACTGCCTGTGTCATATTAAAATAGAAACAATTGTGAAGTTATAATTTTCAGAGGGTTAATAGGTACTCTGATGGAGAACAAATATGGAAAAAGAAATGCACAAAATTACATACAAAAGTTAAATTATGTGTGGATAAACTTGGAATGGAAGCACATAGGAGTAATTTCTACTGCTTTAGAAACCACAGTGAGAACTTGAAAGATGAGATGGATTTCACTAAAATAAACGTGAGATGAATCTTTCAAGGAGTAAAGACAGAATATCAAGATGTGTCCAAAGCAAATTATCTAAATTGAGCTCATAAATTTCAATGAAATACTGACTTTATTCTGACTTAGTCATCTGCTTCTTCCTTATTCTTCTAATGTTATTTCAGTAAAATTGAAATTTCATTGAGTTATTTTACACATTAATTAAAAAATCTTCCAAATGTTTCATGACAAGTCTAATCGATGAGGCTATGAGGGAGCAAGCACACTCATAAGTTGCTGGTGGTAGTTTAAAATGGTACAATCACTATGGAGGGGAATTTGTCAATCCATAATATTATATATATTTACCTTTTGGCAAAGAAATACAGTTTCTAGATTTCCATCTGTCAGATACGCTAGCAAAAATATTAAAAGCCATATGTACAAGGTATCATTTATTGCATGAGTTTTTGTTTGCTTTTTGTGGTACTTTAAGTTTGAACCCAGGGTCTCAAGTATGTTCTGCAAGCACTCTACTGCTGGGATGCACCCTTAGCCCATTTTTAAAAATTCTTTTATTTTGAGTTAGATTCTCACTAAATTACACAGATTGCCTTTGGTCTCTATCCTCCTGCCTCTGCTTCCTGAGTTGCTGGGATTACAGATATGATCCACTGCACCAACCTAGGATTTATAATATTAAAGGACTGATTAAATAAATTATGGCTTGTTTACAAATATAATACAATGAGGTCATAAAAAGAATGAGAAATTGTAGGGAATTTTATGGGATAGCCTCAAGGGATATAGAGAATGTTTGGTTCAGGTAGGGGCCTATCTAGCCCACCTGGAGGTCTGATCTATGGCCTGAGGCAAGATAGCCCCCAGTGATTTGAATGTCACTCCCGATTGGTTGCACTCGCCTGGCACCACTGTGTGATTGGCTGGCTGCCATTTTGAAGCCGTTACTATATAAGGACAGTGCACAGGGCACTCAGCAGCTATTCCAGTGCCAAGCCATTCCATTGATATCTGAACCTTGCTGTACCACTGCACAGTCCTGCCAGCCCATCACCACGGTGGTTGCACTCAACGGACCAAGAGAGAAGACTGCCTGTCCTTGCAGAGGCCACTCTATCACTGGACTGAGACAGAGATCCTCGGGAACAAACAGCAACAGAGGAGAAGCTGACCTATGCGGAGGACATCTGGGAGGCCAGAGCTGTGATACTTCCACTATCCGTAAGGGTGGGATTGAGGGCTTTATTTCTTTATAGGAGCTGCACAATAAAATCTGTACTGAAGGTATCCAGAACCTGTCCATCCTTGACTCTGTCAGGCATGCCTCGCCAGTCCCCCTGGTGTGGGCTCCCTATCTCAGTCAGGGAAGAAATAGCTATCCTGTGTACTGACCGAGGGGAGGGAAGCCCTACAAGAAATATTTTTGTGGCTTAAGAAGACATATGCTAGAGTCAGGTAGAATGTACTGTAAGCTTTGATGAAAGCATTCCATGACTAAAATTTATGCTATTACTTCAACAAAGTATAAGAACCTAAATATGGGGCCCAGAGCTTAAGACATATCAAGTCACTCTTCCTGAGAAGAGTCTAGTGAGAAAGTCTGTGTGTGTGTGTGTGTGTGTGTGTGTGTGTGTGTGTGTAAATGTAACATCTCATACTGGAGTGGACAAAGACAATGGAGGAATGAAAATTCAGCAGGAGATCCTATTCTGAGAGCCTAAAGTGTCAGTAGTCAGTACTAAGGAGGGGGAATTTCCTCTCAGTTCAAGGTAATACTAGCTAGCTGCTAAATCTGCTTATTTCCTAGATATTGTTTCAGATTTTGGTATAATTTTCTCTATAAAAGATGGAGGACTACTACAGGAAAGTTGAAAAGAATTTTTGGAACTGTTTTCTCTTCTAAATTTGGCCAAACTGTAGATACATCCATTTTTCCTTCACCTATTTCTGTTTCTGAAACTTCATTTAAGATGGTGGAATTTAGAACCTCATTGTCAATTTAGAAAAGGAAATGACCATTGAGATTATGAAGGCATGTACATGAAGGTTACTGATCCTCTTTCCTATGCCTGTATTGCCTACCAGTAATCTTAAAAGAACTTACACAGCCTCAAGAGACTGAGAACTGAGTTATACACCACGTGGGATCACAAGATTTTCTATTTTATAAATGGAAAGTCAGATTTGCCCAAAGGAAATGAAAGTAATATGACAATTTTTGATGGATTATCTCTCATTTTCTGTGTATAATCCCATGTTAAAATTATTAGTAGTTTCATACTGTCTAAACTGTATGTCACACAAGAATATGAATATTTGGAAGTTTATGGCCCAAGAACTGTTGAAATACCAGTAAAACCAGTAAGAAAAGAATATGTCTATAATACAATGGCAGGGGAGCTTTCATAGGAGGTAGTAGTAAATCTAAACCTCTTCTATGTTCTTTCCTGTCTGAGTTTCCCCAAAATGACTTAAGCACAAAGTATTCATTTCCATGGAAATGTAAAAAGAGGCAAAGATGGGTCTCATAGAGGAAGCTGATGGTTCTCCCCTCAATAAACATTCGTCTTGCATTTTAATATCTATAGGAATACACTTTCTAAGGACTAGGGCTTTATAATAGGTCCAGGTGAGGGCATTCTTTACCTCATTGTTTCTCAGGCTGTATATGATGGGGTTCACCATAGAAGTCACAACAGTGTAGGACAATGACAATAACTTTTTGCTCTCAGGAGAATTATTTGATTTAGGCCTGAAGTAGGTAAGGCTTGAAGATACATAGAAAAGAGAGACAATGAGGAGGTGGGAGGAGCAGGTGGAGAAGACTTTGTGCTTCAGCTTTAGCTGAAGGAATGTTGAGGATGCCAGCAGCGATGCCTGTGTAGGAACATAATATCAGCAAGGAGGGTATCATGACCACCAGAATGGTCCTGATAATGGCATAGATCTCAAATAGCTGTGTTTGCACATAACAGCCTCAGCACAGTTGGCCTGTCACAGAAGAAGTGGTTCACCTTGTTGGTGGCACAGAATGGAAAACTGAAAGCCATGTGGTCTGCACAGTAGCTACAGAAAATTCTGGAAACCAGGTGATGGTAGCCAGTTTGGCACCTGTCCTCTGGTTCATGATGGCTGGGTAATGCAAGGGATGGTGGATGGCCATGGAGCTATCATATGCCATGGCAGCCAGGAGGAAGTATTCAGCCACCCCAAAGAAGAAATATATCTGTGTGGCACAGCCAAGGAAAGAGATGGTTGGGTGTTGGGAAACCAGGGTCTCCAGAATTTTGGGCACAATGACTAGATTGAAGCAAATCTCCAAGATGGGAAAATTCTTGAGGAAGAAGTACATGGGACTGTGCAGCATGGCATCCCCCCAGGTCACTAGAATGAAGTGGCTGTTTCCCATCAGGGTGAACAGGTAAATGGTTAGAAATGCCAGGAAGAGCAAGGCCTGTGTTTCAGTAGGTAGAGAAGAGAAGCTCATGCCAATACACTCACTTACTCTTGTCCACTTTGCTTTATCCATAAATGTAGACATGAATCCCCAGTGCAATCATGGAGAGGTTTTTGGGTAGAAGAGTCAGATTCCGGACTTGTTTTCCAGATTTCTCTTTAGTGTCAGGGAAAGAAATGAGGCCAGGGTCTGTTGGAAAAGGAAACACCTTGTGTTGTCTAAGAAAGACAGAAGGAAGAATACCCAGTGCCTAAGCTCTGAGATGGGCCTGGGACAGCTTATGAAGGCATTATTTCTCAAATTAACATTAATTCCTGTTAACATTGATGAAAATTCCATGCAGAGTCAGAATAATGAGTCTCTGATGAAGACAGCAATCCCCCTGAACTTCCTCAGGAGCATCTCTGCTAATCATTTGACTGATGCCACTCTTCTAAAACATCAGTAAACATAGAAATGCTCTGTAGAAGAAGTGTACCCTAATGAACTTTGCCTCATAAATATTCCACTAACGTAAGTCTTCACTGAGTTAATGAAAGGAAAAACCAAGACCTGGATGGGGTGTATATCCTGTGAAAGCTGTACAGACTGATGTTTTCCTCACCCAGAGAGCTCTACAAAACCGAACTGGAAAAAAGTCCTCAGAAATGCATTTCTTCTGTTGCCTTAGGTCTTTTATTCTATGGCATAGGCATAGAAATCTGAGTGCCAGAGAAGAAAAGAATTAGTGCAATCTTCCCTGTGTGGACATAAGAATAGAATTGGGTGTCCCACCAAAACCTGCCATACCTACTCTAGATGACTAACTGAACTTGGAAGTGGACTCTTGGTTAATTTGGTCCTTAGAAAGAAGCCTTACCTGTGTCCATGACACTCAGGGTCATACATGTACTTTATTATTTAAGAGCTGTAGCTCTGCTTCAGAAAATAAAAAATAGGAACCAGGAATGTCCTACACTGTTGTGGCTGAACTATTAAAGGCTAGAGCTGTAGCCAGGTCACTGTCACCTTCTGGGAAAGACCAGTGAGCTAATGATGTGGGGTGGCCATGCTCCCAGTCCTGATGTTAAGAGAGATATTATCAGTAGGGCCACTTTTGTCCTTGCGGCCAGTTGCAAGACTGGAATGGGCATTTTCCCTTAAGTGTTTCTGAAATCACCTTAGCTCCTCTTCCTTCCCTTATTCATGGGAACCTGACCATTCTTGAATATACATTCCTCAGGGACCTACCACATGGGGCCCTGAGGAATATCAGATGGCAGAAAGATGAAGTTAATAGTCTAGGGATGTAGGATTGTATTGAGAAAAACACAAAAGTTCACCTAGCTTTTAAAACAGCCCTGAAACTTCCTGGCTCATAATATTTAGTGCATTGTTCTGTAGTTGTTGTTGTTGTTAGGGGTGGTCAAGTGAGATTGAACTCACAGGAACCCTATGTAGAAAACAACAAAACACTACACTGTGCCATGTAGACAGTCTTTTTATGTTTGAGCCCTTTGTTGCAGACATTATGTTTCTTCTCATTTTTAGTCATGTTACATCAGCAAATGGAGGTCCCAAGGGCTCTACTCCATTCCCAGCATTAAGGCCAACTCTACCTTGAGGATGCAACTTTTCCCCCGGCATTTCTTGAATGCCTTCCTGCCTGGGGGGCTCATTTTTTGGCACTATATTTGACAGTGCTCCTCTGCTATTCAAAGTGTGTTCAATGGCTAACTGTTTTGGAAATGGGCTGCCAAGTCCTTCTCCCTGGTATGTCTTAGTCTGGAAGTTCAGCTGAAACCTGTCCACCCTGAGTGGCTCTGCTGGTATCTGAAATGTTTGTGGCACAGCTTTCAGCATCATAGGAATATGCAAGTCCCCACAGTACAACAAGCTGACTGACACTGGGGGTCTATATTACATTGACAATGATAATTAGGTTTCTTTTAAGGCATTGGGATGGTGACATGGGAAAAATCAATACTGATGTTAAGATACTATCAAGTAATCATAATAATGTGTTATTACAACCTATTATATGGTAAATACTTTTTCATTTGTTTAGGAAATAAGTATTGTAGCTGGGTATGGTGGCACATGGTGGTGTGTAATCCCATTTACTTGGGAGGCTGAGGCACATAGTGGTCTGTAACCTTAGGTGGTGGGAGACTAATGCAGGAAGATCACAATTTCGAGGTCGTCCTGGGCAATTTAGCAAGG